>JAWPHD010008181.1:0-118390 GCA_037043455.1 Cyrtodaria siliqua
GGACCAGTACATTCACATTGTAATGACATTTTTCACTTTGTCAATCATTGCAGTCTCTATAATTAATTCAGGGGCGTAGCCAGCGATACGCACTTACGCACGTGCGTAACATCGATTTGAAAAGTGAAAAAATAATTATGGCCAAAAATGGCATAAAATCGAAGGCTAACTTAAGGGGGTCCCAAAGGGGGTGTGCGTTCACGTGATCACGTAAAATAAAAACAAGGATCACGTCTTCACGTGAAAATAGCAGAACTTTCACATTTCACGTTAAATGTGGATGAGCAGACGTGAAGCGCTATAGGCTCGAGCTTCTCTAGTACAATGTGTGGGTTGCAACAACAACATAAAAACAACAAAACAAAACCACACACAATCACACACAAACTTGAGCCGTCAGATGTATTCTGAGGCTTTCAAATTAACAACAGCATTCTGGCATATCATGTGGTATAAAAGTTATGACAAAAAGAGAACATTTCACATACCTGGGAGGAGGAGGAGGGACACTAAAAATTCACGTTTCACGTCACCATATCACGCGATCACGTTTTACCAAGATCAAAATCACGGATCACGCTGATATAATTTTCACGCAATCACGCAAAAATATTGTTTGTTTCACGTGTCACGTTTTTACAAACATCCCGATCACGTTTTCACGCAAAACCCCTTTGGGACCCTCACTTAACATATGTTTTTTTTTATTTTAAAGAAATTATTTTACCCTAGAAGGCCGCCAAAATGTGACTAAAAAAACACCAGAGGCTCCCCCCCCCCCCCCCCCCCCCCCCCCTAACATCCATATCGACTTTGAAGTAAAACTTCTAGGAGTAATTATTGACTTTAACCCGCTAAGCACGACTGTAATAGCCTTTGCGTCCATTGTAAACACAGATCAGCCTGTGAGTTCCTAACTTGCAGGCTGATCTGGTTTACAATGTCTGGCTGCTGATCAGTCATTTCCCCCCAAAACACCCGTTTGTTACATAAATGGAATTTTCTCAATTCAAAGAAAGAACAGTCCTTTATATATATGTAGCGGGTTAAGGGTTAAACTAAATTGTAGTACTCGTATTTCAAATATCTGTAAGAAAGCGCCCAGACAACTCTATGTGCACTGCTGAAACGAATTGGGAAAAAAGAAGTAAATTAGGCAAACTTAATATATATAATTTTATTCTTTTATATTATCTAATTTAAATGTTTGCACGTTATCATGGCTTTTTTTATAGTGAGGTAAATATTAAGAAAATTTAATATATACACGAAAGAATTCCATTTCATATACTGTGATTATACATCTAATTATGGTACTTCATTAAACAAGTCAGAACTACCTACATTAAAGATGAGAAGAAGAATGAGAAGATGAGAAGCATGGCAACTGACATTTTGAATTTTAAATAAACAAAGTCCATTATACCGTCAAGATTGAATTGCTGTTATAATAGCTCTTATTTGTTTAGGTATACTAATACTCATTCGCCACACATGTAAGGGCTACCAACTATGACATCAGTTCTGTTATGGGGCTGCCACACTCTGGAACTCGACGCCACAGCGATGTAGACAGTATAGTAGCAAGCTTAAATATAAGCTAACTCCAAGTCGGTAACCCTCACGGTCTTCACCACTCTTTGTCTTCTGTATGATTCATTGTATATTTAATTTGTTCTTTGTTTGTGGTGTAGTTTGAACCAACGCTTCTAGTGCGTTTGGGTGCTGGGTTTTCTGTAGGACATTTTTTTCTTCATTTTAGTGGTTCTTAGATGCTGTTAACTTTGCTTTATATTGCTATTTTTAGTTATGCTTATGCGCTATGTTGCTATTTTTAGTCATGCTTATGTGCTATCTTGCTATTTTTAGTTATGCTTATGTGCTATGTTGCTATTTTTAGCTCTAATGGCCAAGGGGGCCACAGAGCTTATGGGATGGCGAATTGTGAGTCGTCCGTCCATCGTTAACTCTTGTCTCATTAAGACGATAGGGCCTTCATTTTCATCTGATCTTTACCAAACTTAACCAGATTGTTAATATCAATGAAAGCTCGGATAAGTTCGAAAATCAGCCAGAACTGACCACTAACAGCAGAGTTATGTCCCTTGAATTAGTTACAAATGCTATATTTTGCCTCGTTAAGACGATAGGGCCTTCATTTTTCAACCGATCTTTATCAAACTTTACCAGATTGTTAATATTAATGAAAGCTCAAGCAAGTTTAAAAATCAGCCAGATCGGACCAGTAACAGCAGAGTTGTGGCCCTTGATTTAGTTAAAAATGCTATAATTTGCCTCGTTAAGACAATAGGGCCTTTATTTTTCATCTGATCTTTACCAAAGTGTACCAGATTGTTAATATCAATGAAAGCTCGGACAAGTTCGAAAACCAGCCAGATCGGACCAGTAACAGCGGAGTTATAGCCCTTGGTTTATAGTTAAAAATGCTATATTTTGCCTCGTAAAGACGATAGGGCCTTCATTTTTCATCCGATCTTTACCAGACTTTACCAGATTGTTTGATTTTATTTTTTTGTATTATTTATTTTTGGATTTTTTTTTTGGGTGAGGGGAGGGGGGTGTTAGAATTTTCTTTTGAATATTGTTTTTTTTTTTTTTTTTTTTAAATTTTCTTTCTGGATTTTTTTTAAATTTTTGTTTATTAGCTCTACTGGCCAAGTTCGAAAACCAGCCAGATCGGACAAGTAACAGCAGAGTTATGGCTCTTGATTTAGTTTAAAATGCTATATGTTGCCTCGTTAAGATGATAGGGCCTTCATTTTTCATCCGACCTTTACCAAACTTTACCACATTGTTAATATCAATGAAAGCTCGGGCAAGTTTGAAAATCAGCCAGGTCGGACCAGTAACAGCAGAGTCATAGCCCTTGATTTAGTTAAAAATGCTATATGTTGCCTCATTAAAACGATAGGGCCTTCATTTTTCATCTGATCTTTACGAAACTTAACCAGATTATTTAGTTATGGCGCTTGATTTAGTTAAAAATGCTGTATTTTTCCCAAAACTTTCAAAAATACGTAAATTGCAGTCACTTCCTTCATTGATGTTATAAGAGCCATGTTAGCCAGTAGAGCGTCCACATGCCCTCTTGGACCTCTTGTTAGTTATGCTTATGCGCTATGTTGCTATTTTTAGTTATGCTTATGTGCAATGTTGCTATTTTTAGTTATGCTTATGCGCTATGTTGTTATTTTTAGTTATGCTTATGCTCTATGCTGCTTTTTAGTTATGCTTATGTGCTTTGTTGCTATTTTTAGGTATGCTGATGCGCTATGTTGCTATTTTTAGTTATGCTTATGCGCAATGTTGCTATTTTTAGTTATGCTTATGCGCAATGTTGCTATTTTTAGTTATGCTTATGCTCTATGCTGCTTTTTAGTTATGCTTATTCTTTATGTTGCTATTTTTAGTTATACTTATGCTCTATGTTGCTATTTTTAGTTATGCTTATGCTCTATGTTGCTTTTTTTAGTTATGTTTATGCTCTATGTTGCTATTTTTAGTTATGCTTATGCTCTATGTTGCTATTTTTAGTTATGCTTATGCTCTATGCTGCTTTTTAGTAATGCTTATGTGCTATGTTGCTATTTTTAGTTATGCTTATGCTCTATGTTGCTATTTTTAGTTATGCTTATGCGCAATATTGCTATTTTTAGTTATGCTTATGCTCTATGTTGCTATTTTTAGTTATGCTTATGCGCAATGTTGCTATTTTTAGTTATGCTTATGCGCAATGTTGCTATTTTTAGTTATGCTTATGCGCAATGTTGCTATTTTTAGTTATGCTTATGCGCAATGTTGCTATTTTTAGTTATGCTTATGCTCTATGCTGCTTTTTAGTTATGCTTCTGCGCTTTGTTGCTATTTTAGTTATTCTTATGCTCTATGCTTGCCTAAGGATGTGCTGTTGTGTTACGATAATGCTCTCTGTTCTAAAGTTGTGCTCATTTTGATATATCATGTTCAATCATACAGATGGAGTCAATCACTTCATTTCCTATCTGATATGTGATTGGCGTTATAGCACTTTTTTTAATTGTCGTCTTTTGCTGTACGTTGCTATTCATCTTTTACTTTTTTTAACAGTCAGTATCTGTCACTGATACTTAAACAATTTTCTTGGATATCCTCTGCAGGGTTGACTCCGTTTGTATGTATTTTACCTTTAAATATGTATCTAACATATACTCAACAAAAAAAGAAACTTCCGCAACTTTACCCATACATGTAGACACAATGAAAATATATTTTGTTTGGTCTTTATATGTAAATACCTTTGTTAAAAGGCCAGCACTGTCATGAAAACAATTTTCCTTGAATCAAACGTGTATGCAAAGTTATTCCCCTTGTTTTGTTTTAAACAGCATTTCCGGGTCTTGTGGTTTAAACTTTGATTTAACACAGTTTTGTTTTATTGAAATAAACAGAAGATAATCCCAGCACCAAAAAGACGGAGAAAGTAAGCTGACCTGTTCACTCACTTTTGCGCCATACAGCTTTCAAGAATGAATATTTTCAGATTACCTCCCTTTATAATACAAATATAGTGATTTCGCAATTTGAATGAAACATGTTTTAGCAGCAACACACTAACTCTGGTTTTTCATGATTATTCAATGCCGGAACGGCAGCGAATCTTATATTGTTTTCATAATTGCACATGGTAAGGTAGCAATGAATAGTTTCGTTGAGTTTTTTACTTTGATAACGCAATCATGGCAACAGTGAACAATTTACGGCGTGGTATTCCAGTGTGGCAGCACTATAAAGAAACCATTGAGTTCGCTGCTTCAAGTAGACATATCATCACATCACACAACAACACACAGATAAAAGTCCAGACATTGTGCCTATAATCGTCGGGTAGGACGCCTGTCGTAGGTGGAGGGACTATAATCCTTAGAAATACACACACACACACACACACACACACACACACACATTGAACAATTTATCTGTGTTGTGATGCAAGCTAACGCTCAAGCATCTCTTACATGTGAACACTTGTATTTCTGTGCTGTAGTGTTCTTCTAGCATGTCGTGCTACAAAGATGAAAATGTAACCTATATGTAACGCATGTCAAGGATTTGACCAGAACGAAGCGAGGTCGTCCACCTTGATTCAAAATTGTTGGTAGGAAGAACTGGTGGTAAAAATTGAGAAGAAAATGTCTGGTAAGAAAAAACGGTCGTGGCGTGTTTACGTCTTCGTGACAAAAATATTTTTTTCAATATTGTTTTAACACACGTGACTTTATATGTTATTATGTTAAACGTTGTTCCCAGTTCCTACCCACATATAATGCTATTTTCGCTCGGCAGCTATTTTACGCTTGCGTAAAACCTTGCTTGTTAACATTGATCAGAATGATTGAGTGATAGGTCATCAGATTTTTGTATTTCAGTATTTTATACTCACCCGGGGCCTTTGTTTCAATTCCAGTCATCCATGATAATTTATAGTCAATTTGTTCTTTTGTATGATGACACATGGCAGCCTCTTTAGGATTGAAAACAATAATCTATAAATGACCCTTTAATATATGTTTTATGCGAGTTGACCTAACGTCAAATATGATACTTCATTACTAAATTTAGGTCCCGCATCGGGATTAGGGTTAGAAATGCCAGTCCCGACCCCCATGCACCAATGACGGGCAGAATAAATGTGGTTAAAATTAAAAAAGCAACATACAATCTTAAATATTGCCATGTGTTTCTATGAGTAGTGGAGCAATTATAACAGTATGTTATAACGGTTTTATTTAATGAGAGAACTCATTTGAAACTAGTTAATGATCCTTGTTAAACATATTCCATGAATAACGTCACATGTCTCTTTATTACACATCAGTGTAACCAGGGGCGTAGCTTGGCCTTTTTGACGGCATAGGCCCGCAGTTAAAGTTATTATGCTAGTGGGGTCCGGGGTCATACCCCCCCCCCCCCCCCCACCCCCCACCCGATTTTTTTATTATAGTAGAATGTTTTAGATGCGTGCTGACGTATATTTTAGACTTTAAAAGGGCAAAGATAACTAAACAAATATATATGAAAATTATATTTTCTGGATACTACGCCTCCTATATAGCCTCCCCCCCACCCCCACCCCCACCCCCCGATTTTTATTGCATTTTTGGAATTTTAAATTTTTCTATTTCTGAAAATTAGGCGTAGGCCCGGGCCTACAGGGCCTATGCAGCACATCAGTGTAACTAACATGTAGTTCACTTATCAGAAAGTATATTTCAATAGTCATTGACATAAAGCGAGATAGTGTATACAGGGGGGATAACATGAATAGCATACACGTTTAGCTTTACAACAGTTATCTGTTACAATTCTAGAAGGTATTATACCACTAATTATTTCCCCCATAGACACCAATGTTAAAGTGTCACATCTTAATGATTTGCTGCAAATTCAACTCAAGTATGGATAATGCAGCAGTGTAATGTTCATATAGAAAACTATTTTTCCACTTGAAAAATCACGAGAAAAGGTGGGGTCACAAGACATGTAAGAAAGTTTTTGTTTGTTAACTAAACAGGTCAAGGGTACAGATGTTTTCATTGATTGACTGTTTTCATTGCTCACAAAGTGTAAGCATAGAGTCGAAATTTCGAATATGTTCATCAGTGATCCAGTAAAACTTATTAATACGCTTCTTATACATACAACCACAAAATCGAATAGAAATGGGCAGTTTTCCCCTACTTATAATGCCCGTTTTCATTAAAAAGGGAAGGATTACTTTTTATTATAGGAACTACATTCGACTACACCTCGGAGGCTCTACACCTCGGAGGCTTACATGTAATTAGTGGTGGTAAACCTAGAAGCATGTTATGTTGGAATAGCTTTTTATGTTGAACATAGAAACTCAATGAAAAACATATAAAGTGACATTATAAAAGGGAGAAAACTAGTGTGTATTAACGGATAAAATGAAGAACTTATATAAAGTGGGAATCTTAATAAAGTGCTTTAAAATTACATTATAAAAGGGAGAAAACTAGTGTGTATGCGTGGAGTAAATCTAGAACTTATATACAAAGTGGGAATCTTAATATACATAAAAAAAATAGTTATTGCAGATGGGCTCTGAAAGAAAACCAAATAATAAAAATAGTTTAAATTTATTGGAATAAACTGGCCATGGTTTCAGCATTATATAACAAGAAACATAATGTGCATATCAAATGTGCAGTCACGATACTTATAAACATTTTTTTGAAAATGGTCATAGCTCAGACCGAAGTGAATGACAGCTGTACTCAGTGAACCCTGGGTTCAGATGTTCACCAAGCCAGATATTTAAAATTAAGTTGCTTTCCTTCAAATGTTCTCGTAAAATAATTACTACACATGCTGTGACCGCGACATACTGCCACATGCCACTAGTGAGGACCTGGGCACCGCTAGAGGGGCACCGCCATTAAATGGGGGGGAAACAGGGCACCGCAGTGAATAGTAATACATCCTCAAATGGAGGTATGCCTGACGCACTTCACAATCGAAGAGATTTGTTTCGCCAACAACAAAAACATTCAACAAATGACCCAAATATGGTCAAATGACCCAAATATCAGCTATTACATTATCATCAGTAACCCAAATACGTGTTTTACCACAAAAACATAAAATGGCTTTTAACCCAAACTGGTTAAACACAATATTGCCATTATCATTCATATAGTACCACAGCTGGGATAAAAAACAGTAATCTTTACATAGAACCCCAGCTGGGATTATGCCTGGTATTTTATTTTATGAAGGAAGATAAAGGTTAAATATGCCAAAAACATGACTGCACAACAGATTTTATAATTATTTAGATACTGCCATGGACCAGTTTCCAAAACTAAAGGCGAAATTCTTCTAAACAACAAAATTGCAATCCTTGTGTCACTCTATATAGAAACAAAGTGTTGCTTGTGCGTGACAAATGTACCCAATCACTAACTGAACCCGAATTAGAAAGGAAATATCCTTATTAGTTCTGCTTAACCTGGATGCTTGATAGCAGACTGGAAGGGAGTTCAATGGGGTTTGAAACAGAAAATATTCAGCCCGATCAAAGTTGATATTACCTGCAGAGAAAGTAAAACAGGGCACAAGTCTCACAGAGAAAGTAAAACAGGGCACAAGTCTCACAGAGAAAGTAAAACAGGGCACAAGTCTCACAGAGAAAGTAAAACAGGGCACAAGTCTCACAGAGAAAGTAAAACAGGGCACAAGTCTCAGTGTAACTAGACCGGATCAAGAAATAAAAGTAACTATTAATGCATATCAGAAACCACGTCCTTATATCGTCTTGATTGGATTTCACACTCTTATGAAGTGATGTTTTGATGCACCAGACATTGCATCATAATAAATAAAATAAAATATTGAAAGACATATAGAATGTAAAGATAATATTTGGATAAGGCTCAAGAGTTACCGTTCATATTTTGCATCAAACACACAAACTAACTAAACTGTTAGTAGTTCCTAAGCTTCACAAATGAGCATCAAGAATATGGACTTTCATGTTTTCAGACTTAACCTTCTAGTCATGATAAATAGGTCGATCATCGGCTACAATCGGTTAGACAATATGAGGCATACATAACATGTGCCTGTTAAGACCTTGAACTCGGAACACTTTCTGATTGAGTATGTATTCTTTCTTATGACAATGTTATGTCAATTCCAACAGCATATATAACACATCTAAGCGATATTTGTGTTTGTGTATAATATGCTCTCACACATCTCAAGTGTATTTCCTAACTGTTGTCTCCTGGATAATCATGTTTGATTTCTATTTTAACATTAAGACTCATAAACCATCATCATAATCGGATGCCTAAATATCTGGTGATTAGCTGCAGTCGCTTAATCGGCACATGACTATTTAACGGCCACAAGTTCAAATGATGTCTGGGCAGGCTCCACCATTTCTTAACCATCTAAAGGCTATTCCAACCAAACATAACCTCACCCAAAGAAATGATTTCTTTCGCGCCCCCCCCCCCCCCCCCCCCCCCCCCCCCCACCCCACCCACTTTTTTTAATACACATACCAGTCATTAAATTGAATTTAAGATACACATTACCATGCATAGAAGTAAATTTATAATCGGTAGAAATGAATTAATAAATGTGTTCAATGTTCATTCTGTTCCATAATGGCATCTAACCGCAGGCAGACACCTGTGCAACCCATTAATTAAATTTAATGTTTAAATTAACATTAGTTTTTGAATGACCACCTCTGTAAATAATTATAAATTAAAAAAGACTAGGACTAAAGCATTTCCATATTTACAAATACCTTCTATTATGCTCCTTTGACTATAAACTATAAATATGTATCATTTTCAAGTAAACTACCCGCATATTAAAGGTTGAATGCAAAACTATTTTATCTTCATATAAATGAAGGAGATGTAATAGCGATTGATTTTGACTGCCTGAATACCATTTACAACCTCATTTAAAGCAGCTATCCCGCCAACAAATGTTCACCGGTTCCAAACCCACTGATGACGAGGTATATATATAACATACACATTTTGAGTATCCAAACTCTATAACCAATATAAACGGCTTAAGCCAGCCAGGCAAAACCCTAAAACTGGAGTGTCGAAGTTACCAACTCACAACATACTTAACGCACATTCAATCACGGGTATTTTAATAAACCGTGAATAACAAACACCCTCAACCGGCACATACACCTCACCACATGATCTGAACATCTTGATAGGTTGACAAATATTTCTGGTTTGTGCCAGCAAGAACACCTTAATTAATTTATAAATACCTCCCTTTATTCGGAGATAGTTATTAAACGGAGGTTTAAAGGTGTTATATAATTGATGTGATAAGTGTTTTATTAAACTTTAAATTTGGATCATGCATAGAACAGTTTTACTTCGAGTAGGACATAGCATAGAAGTGCTTATTATAGTTTAGTGACCATGCGCAGAACTCATCGAACCAATGGAATAGCCATAACATAAATCATATGAAAAGCATCTAAATGTTTCCAGTGTCTTGGAAAATGGAACGCCACTTATAAATCCATTGTCAGTGTATCAACCAGTTATAGGGATATATTCCCAAATTCTACACCAAATATTTTGGATACATTTGACATTCGCAATGTTTGAAATGTCGCTTTGTGATTTAGGTTCAACTTGTATAACTGTAAGAAATGGAACTTTACATACAATACCAACACTGGGCCTCCATGACCTGTCCACAACGTCACGCCCGGTACACCCACTTTTTTGACTGGCCCAAAGTCAACTTGATAGTGACACAAACTGAAATATAAGGCAAAGTGTTTGAGAGAATGAAATAAAATAAAGCTTTAAATAAGTGATAGGTATCCAGTTATAAGTAAGCAGCATCAGCAACTACACCAGCATACAAAACAACAGCCACTATAATGAAAACATCGCAGTACACAAACAAATAAATGTGTTAAGGTCTCACACCTCAATTAATTTTCCCATAGGGATACTGTATAGCCTTTTCCAACATCTGAGCTTCAAAGCAGGCCAGCAGACATTGTTGTTGGTTTAATATCATCAGCCAAGACCAGTAATTTAAAACAATAAAATACATAAGTTAGCCAGGTTGGGTTTTTTCTCGCTCATGTTTATGATACCCCTATGGAAAATACACAATTCATACACTAGCCAGCGGAATATGTGGTGATTAGGTCGAACACTTCTGAAATTTGAATGAAACCTCATATCCACATGGGATTCTCTGTATCATCTGTCGTTCACACTGCAGATGTATGCTAAAGCAAAGAAAAACCTATTTTTCAAATTAAAAATTACCTAAAATTGAGAAAAAAATTAGAACTATTTTCTGTTTTCCTTTTGTCTCTGATAAATAACGCTGTACGTTGTATAAACCGTCTTATTAGCAGCGGCAGTCAACAGCAGCAAGTTAATATTAGCTCAAATCAACAAAAAACTGTTGAGGTATATTTATCAGCAATTTGTTAAGAGAAACACTGCAATTACCGTCAACAACAACCACAATTTCGTGATCAGCCCTGGAGAGTAAATAATAGCAGCAGAAGCTAAATGTACAGGGCACAACGACGATGATAACATACTGGCTTGATTCAACATTAATTTGCATTAGCAACATGGTGACAAACAAGTTATTATTTATATAAATTGTTTTCATAATAGTACTTAAAGAGCATTATCAGCAGCAAGTTATCATTGACATCATCCTCATAATGACACCAGAGTTTTATTTACTTATATAGTGTTCTAATTTTTATAGCTCTACTAAATCAGTGATTAAAGGGACACACGGCAATATTTTTTATAATTTTTTTCCAGTTAGCCTCACAATTTAGTAATCCAGTATCATTTGGACTTTGAAGTTGCTTGCATATTTTTTTTATTATTATTATGCCATGTTTAAATATATAATTGATGCAATATAATCAACAGTTAGTAATATCACAGAACTAAGTTACTAATGTGTGTAGGTAACGAGGTAAACAGTTGAACATTTAAAGTTCTTCAGCCATGTTTTGTTTCATGAACATGTTTATGTTTATTTAAATCGAAATCAATACACAATACTACATATTTACAATTCACACATTGCAATATCTGTGAAAAGCGAGAATAAGATTTTATTTGATGACGTAGAAAACTTTGAACAGGTTATTTAATCCACAGGTAAATGTATTTGTCAATTATCTGGCAATAGTTGTGCAACTATACAATTCAGACTTACCTTATTTCCCCGTGCAGTCACGCAGTAGTAAAAGTAGTATCAATAATACTTATTTTTACAGACAACTTGGTAGGGGTTTTAAATATATGTTTCTCTCCGCGACTATCAGGAAATGTTCATATGACGTTTAAGAGGTAAATGTGTTAATTGATAATACTACAAAAAGTGTGGCCATTCATCTTTAAAGACAACTACATCAACAACAGGAAGTGGTGTAAAAATAATAAAATAAAAAATAGAAATAAAAAGCATACCGGGTAGTCATACTTTACAAACCACAATCCTATCCACACTTTTTGTTTTATTAACCCAACTGACTCTAAGCCATAATACAGTATAAAACGAGTCCTGTTTCCGTAAGCGTTGCAACATCTGTTCCTTCAGCCACAACTTGTCATCCACCGTTAACCGTATTAGGCGGGGACCCAAGCCTGAAAAAAACGAAAACGTTTACCCGGAAAGATATACTCCTGATTTTTTAAATATTAACAGATGGGGGTCTTGTACATATGAAACCACTGTATGGACTTCTGGCATACTTTGCATTTCGTAACAGCATCGCGATTTCTACGGTAACCCATTCGTACCAAGCCAATATATGAAAATCGCTGAACAAACATTCAAAGGAAAATAAATAAATTTGCACACGTCCTATTAGGCAAATACAGTTCCAGTATTTGGAACCTATACGTGTATATGAAATATCAAACTACAGAATCAAGACCTGATTATGTTACACTTTACTAATCTTAACAAGAGTTATAGACCTTTTATGAATTTTGTTTTGTCCTCTGCCAGGGATAATGCGAATTTCTTGTGTTCACAATAACTGCAGTAAACGGTTTCCGATTTCCACTAAATGTTGTATGGTGTTAGGCATTATACCTACAAGGCCTTTGACAAGTTCAATACTGAGTAAAACTGACACCTGCTTTAAAGAGTTATTACCCTTGGTTATTGAAAGAATAGGCACATTTTAGCTTGAGTACACACATTACTTTAGTAAACGGATTCCGATATTCACATTTTTTATTGTGAGACTTTATATGAATATGTACTTTGACAAGATGACAATGAGCAGAACTGACACCTGCCTTACTGAGTTATTGCCCTTGATTATTGCAAAAATGCAAATTTCAGCTTTCGTACACAATACATTAAATAAATTGGTTTCGATTTTCACACAGTTTGGCGTGTACATTTATATCAAACGGATTTCAGACAGGTTAGACGAGTATCAAGTTATTGCTCTAAATTGTCGAATAATTCCATCGTCTGATTGTTTCCTACTTTCCTTTGAAATATCATCAATTACTGTGTAATATTCTAATTGAACAAAGAGGATATCGTCCTCTGACAAAGGAGCGTGATTGTTTTCACGATGATTGTAATAAATAGCATTTGATTTTCCATGCTATTTGGGGTAATATTATTAAGGTCTCGGTTTTGCTTGACAATGAGAACAATTGAGGAGTGGTTTACAAAGTTATCGCCCTTGATGTTTGTAAGTATTTAAATTTCAGACTGAGTACACGGCAACTACAGTAAACGAGTTCTGATTCTCACTAATATTTACTTGAAGGGTTTTGGACAATTACACTATAAGGACTTGTCACGTAGTTGTTTTCGAAGCATTTATATTCATATAAGATAATATTTTTTACACATATGGAACTAGTTAAGTATGACACTACTGTTTATAGACAAATTGTTGGAATCCCAAATGAGAACGAAATGTGCAACTCTTGTTGCAGATTTGTTTTTGTTTTGTTATGTTAGAGGTTTCATTTTTAGTCTTTTACCAGATACGCTTAGGCAGATGTAATTGAAGCCTTTTATTATACCTCTTTGTATATGGATGATATATTGGACAATTACAACCCTTTCTTTTCTTTACTTCATATACTTTCTTTCCAAAGAACTTCACCTCAAAAAAGCTAATATTTCTCATAGTTGCTATATCTTCTTTACTCGATTTACATCTCGCGATTGAAACTGAGAAATAATAAGCCAACTCTATAACAAGAGAGATCATTTCAATTTTGACACTGTTAAGGGCACGACTAGACAATATTAAAGACAACCATCGAACGTTACCGTCCTTTCAGGATTTAGGTAGACGTCATCATAGGTCCACAATCTTTCATGCGATCGCACAATCAAGTGGAAAGCAAAGCGGTGAACTGTAAATGGGTCAACCACTAAACATGCAGTGCGTTGCAAAATAATAAGGTGACAACCTCCTTTGATAAGCCTTTTAACAGTGATCATTACCCAATATTTACGAGGATCACCATGTGACTCTGTCAACGTCTTAGAAAATAGTCTGCGATTACGTCATAATTTGTCACATGACCATAGCTAAAATATCAAAATGGTTATCAGAAATCATCTACGCGACCTGACACCATTAATGCCATGGGGTGGTGCTGAGTGGTAAACAATCGAACGGAACTCCGCTTACTTTGGACATTTTTGATGAATTTAGGTTAGTATTTTAATTTTAGGTAGGCTGTTTAGAGCTATGAAATTTTAGAAAGTGATGGTAAGAACAAGCGATATAATGCAACCCTATGGAAAACACAATGGTAGAGTCCATTTTGATTGTTTTAATGGCGGAGGGATATGCCAAAAAATACATTTTATTCTACCGCAGTATAATGCTGAGCAAACATTAGTGGTTATTCACTAAAATAAATATTGAATAAGAGCAATAAGCTTATATTTGAAAAGGTTTGCGTGACGTTTACTGCATTCATTTTCAAGAAAGTAATAACGACCAAAATATATTAATCCAAAAGTAAGCATAAGCTTTAGCTCAATATTGTGTTACGTGATCTACAGCGGCAGTAAGACAGGACGTTATACCTTTGGAGTAGTGGTGCAGACACTAGAAATAGGAAGAAAGTGTGCTTTATAAGGCTGTTTTTGTAAATTAGGAATACCATAGTTGGAAGTTTGTTTTGCTTTTCATCTACTCCAGCTTTAATAGTGCTTCATTGAGTTTTATATCCGGACAAACCTTTGCGAAGGTTTATTATCATAACCCTGATTTACTTAAAGTATTGTCAGAACACTTCTGCTACAAGGTCTGTCACAACGTGAATACTGTGGTGACTATATGTACAGACTTTTTAAGATTATTGGTCATTATCACATTCATACAATCTGTGTTAAACTTGTTAACAAACATAACAAAATAGGATATGACCCTATCATTATGCAATGCACAGCATGTTTAGATGTTGACCCATTTACAGTTCGCCACAATGCTTTACAATTAATGTTGCGATGACCCGGCTGATTTTGAACCCTATGATAACTTCTACTCACAGGAATTTATTACGATATATAATATAGAAGGCTAGAAAGAATATAGTTATAGTATATGTATATAGTAAGGGGCCTTCTTCTGCTCTCTATCTCTATCCTTCAATACTATATATCATAATGAATGCATGTGCTTCTACCTAAATAGGCCTAATTTTTTATTTAATATTGTCTGATCGTAATCATTCTTTTTTTGTCCTGGCTTCTGACAAGTATTTGCTTTTTGGGCTTTTCGGGAATTTCTATTCATATATACATGATCATTTTGTGTTATACTTATATTGCCTACTTATTGCTATTCATACTTCCTAGTTTGTAAGGGGTTACAGCCTGGCTGGTAAAATTGTATTGGAATGAAAATAGGGTAAGAGTGAGGTATGGTGCACTCTAGAACCTGGTTTAACCCCGGCAGCCTTTATGTCACTGACCATTCCAAGGAGGTACCCATATTGTCACTGACCATTCCAAGGAGGTACACATATTTCAACCGTTTGAGTTTGCCATTTCGCATACTTTGCTCTTTTCTATCCTTGTGATTGGTGTTTGTTTCAAATACGTATGTTTGGTTGATTGAGTGTGTTCTGTGAATGTTATATTTCCTTCTCGACTTTTATACTATAATTTGTTTCTGACTCGAAGTAGGATATGGATCACATTTAGTGATACTTACAGTTTTCACTGTAAACATGATTCTATTACACTATTTAATACATTGCGTCCCATGGATCAAGGCGATACAAACCGTAGGAAAATATTCAAGTTCATGATGTGTTTGAGAAACGTTGACAAACTTCTTAACCAGAAGTTGCCTGTTCAATCAATTAGAAACTAGAATTGAAACTCAAGGTCACAGAAACACCAATGTTGGTTGGACAGTTAATGATCATATGTAACAAAAGTGCAAATTTCAAATAAATCATTTATATAGTATTCAAGATGTTTTGGAGATACTCTGTCAGACGTCATACCCAAACAATGACGTCGCTCAATCGCCTTCCAACGAAACTAGTCAATAAAACCCCCGTTATTTTTCTGATAAATACAATCAAACGTCTGTGACAAAATAGTGAACCAATTTGGAAGTTTACAATTTGATAAGACAGTAATTGCAGTAACTTCTATTCTATTTTCAAGGTAAATTAAAGGTCCATAACTGTATTAAGAAATCTAAAAGCTACCATCGAAAGGATTCTAAATATCTGCCAGTATGTTAATGTTACTAAGACTTCACACTAAACGATATGGTTTAAACCCTACACAATTCAAGATAGTTGTTGCAATAACCATATTTTCTAAGTAAATTAAGGGCCATACCTCTATTCCAAAATGGCAAAACAATTAGATGTATCATAAATATTATTAACATATACTGGTATCCTATTTGAATATAAAATGTCCACCCAAAATGTTGTTTAAATTTCAACAAAACTCGATTAATAAACATAAACTCAACACAAAAATGTATTTTCGTAGATAATCAGGGGCCATAACTCTATTTAGGAAAGGCAAATGTACACATTGATCGTAAGGAAGGGATGTCTGTTTGATATAAGGCTTCACAACAATTTTAGTTAAACTCCAAAATAAGATAAAGAAACCTTGCACCTAAGCTTTACCCAAAATGTGCATTTTTGTTAAGTAACTCAGGGGTCATAACTCTATTCTGAAAAGGAAAAAATCGGTCTTGCTCGTAAGAAAGTGACATCTTAACGATATAACACTTCACAGTAAAGTTGGTTTTAACCGAAAACAATTCACATAAGTTATTAACAACGTGCATGAAAGCTTTAGCCAAAAGGTGTATGCCCGTCCCTCCCTCCACCCATCTGCCCGCCATCTTCAATCCTTAAACCGCTTTTGATTTAAAATAAAATAATTGAAAATTGCATTCGGCATAAACAATTTATAATTAGGCGTGGATATGTCTTATTTATGTACAAAACAAAATCATATCGCTAAAATATAAACTTGTACACCTTTTTTCATTGACTATCAATATGTTCTTATCACTTTTGGGCTTCCGTAGAAAATGCGTTGGTGTTACGAAATGCAAAGAATACCATTAATCCATACAGTGGTTTCGTATAGAGTACAGTTTCTGCTATTGATATGCAAAAAATCACGAGTATATCTTTCCGGGTAAACCAAAAGTGTTTTTTTGCACGATACGAGAGGTTGGGTCCCAGCCTATATCGCTTGCAGATTCCGACTACGACTCGCACATGTACTGTATCTCAGGCGTCAGTTGCTTAACGATCTTCTCACGAACTCTGGAGATACCACCAATTCCTGCTGTCCGTAACTAGTTTACTGGTAGGTTCATCCAGTTCCATCGGCTCCCTGGACTGCTTTACGGCAATTATGCTCTGTGACTTTAGTTTAGGTTATCTGTATTTCTGAAATAAATTGCTAAAATAATGAACACCTTGCACATTACATTAAATAAAACTTTTTATTTTTTACTGCATCCATCAACTATTTGAACACTGTCATATTTTTCTAATCCAGAGTTCAATCCTCGCCTTGACGATGCAATTTATCCTTGAGCAAGGGACCTAATCCACGTTGCTTAGTACTGGTTCTACCCAGGAACCTATTTTAAGTTACAAGAACAGGTATTCAATCGATGTAAATTGATAATTTAAAGTAAAGTTAACAAAGAAATAATTATTTTTCTTCTTCTTCTTATATGCACACATGCACCACCGGCACGCCTTCGCAGCTCCAGACACGCCAATGACTCCACCAGCATATCTGTCCGTACTATATACAAGGAGTTATTGAGATTGTCTTAGCAGACGCCTGATAAGAATGCTTCACTGCGCATTTCCCCTAAGCAGTATTTAGCAGTCTAAAACCTGCTCCGTCCGTGATCGGTTCATGCCCGTATCATTCAGACAGTGATGTAATTATAAACTGGTCTCCGAATGACCTTCACAAAAATTATTCGGTCAACACGTGTTTAACTATTAATGAATATAAGCACTAAAAGGTTATTGATAAATAAGCGTTATACTCCCTTCTACAATGATGATGTTTTATTTTCTTGACGATATACATCTAGCTCATCCTTCAACTCTACTCCAATTCACGCCAACATTTTACTTGCCGCGTTGAAATCTGATGATGTAATACAGCCATACTTTGACTTAAATATTAAAGCAATCATAATTAATAACAACCTATGAACTGAACAAACTAAACGACACTCGACCCATAGACACTCGAATGAATTATAGGCGATAGACTGGTTTAGTTGATAACTGGTGGAGAAATACCTTAAGTTAGAAGTAGTATAGAAGGGGGTGGGGGAGGGGGTTGGGGACCAGGACAGTTTCCCAGAGCGGGCTTCAAACACCAAGCAACTGTAAAATGTGTCGGCCATGGCTGTTAACTCAAGTACGCCATCATTTACAAAAAATCTAAATGATAGGCATAATTGGGTCAAAAGCCCTGACACATTTTACTAATTACTTGAGCAAACCCGCTCTAGGAAACTATACCAGAACACCACCCCCCCACCCCCAGCAAACCCGCTCTAGGAAACTATACCAGAACCCCACCCCCATTCCTATACTACTTATCAATCCAGTTTATCATTTCAATAACATAATATTTTTGCTCATACGATTCAACTAAAACATTTGCAATTGATTAAGCAAAGTCAGACGGAACCGGACAGTAGTCTTCATCTGTACATATCGTTTTTTACCATGGAGTATTTTACTTGTATGCTAACGTATCCTGTCCATTATCTAGTATGTATCTTTTATCATCATAAGCTGATAAACTTATTTTATTTATTACATAGCTGCTTATGTTATGCTTTTGTGATCTAATAACTTTCATATCATGGTGACTTTCTGTTGCTGTAAACAAAATCTCTTTGTAATCATCGTGTGCTATTTTCTTTTTAACAACACACTTTTTAACACCCTTGCATTTTTTTTGCACTAACCTCATTATCTAACATATACGAATATAGTTTACTTCGTAGTCCGACAAATTCAACAATGGGTATTCCACAAGGTTTCATCTTTCATCTTGCCAATAACCTTTTTATTATCATTAAAATGAAACTTACTTTTTGGATCATAATCGCAATAATCAAAACGTTTTTTATCCTTGTAAAAGTCTGCGTACACATCTTTTGTCTTTATTTCATAGCACAAGGAATCGGTTTCAGTAAATAATAACTTAGCCTTTTTATCATATTTGTTTTTGATATAGTTGTAATGGAAATCATATATCAAATATTTTGACAAGTCTAAAATACACATACAAACATAAATAGGGCGATTTAAAACTAATCGTTCTTTTATTCTGTTTATAGCAAATACATTTTCATTAAACATTTTACAAAAAATAAATGAAGTTCTTGCTGCATATATTTTAAAAGGACATCCTCGTCGTGAGTTAATTTAACATTAATTCTTTTTCTCAAATTTTCCATAGTTTTACCAAAAACTGAATTGTTCATCAGTTTGAGGAAATCCTTTTCAAAAGCATTTTTACCAGCTGTTCTCTTAGCAGTATTAAAGTCTATGTATATCTTCAACCACTCTGATTCGTCAAACTGTAGTATTCGGTGTGTTTTTGTTACCTTCAATCCAAGCTTTTTATACAATTCTAAGTTTCTGTAATGTACGACATACTTTTCTTTATTTTTCAACGTCGTAACAAGTTTATTAACATTGCAACGTTTTTCATGTATTTATTGTTAGCCTGCGAATATCTGTTTGCGATATAACTTATACCGCCTCTTAATCCTTTTTCCAAAAACATATATTGATCAATGTCAGTGATTAAATCAAGCTGGATACCAGTCATCTTGAGGCATGCATCCCAAGCTAAACCAGGACTACTGACGTAATGACAAGGATCTAATTTGTAATACTCAATGCACATTTTCAAAAACATCTGCCAGCAACAGCACATCAGTCTTAAGATACAGATCATGCTATTCTCCCATATTTTTAATCTTGAATGTTTTCCATAAGGTCATAATCTGCATCTGAAATGTGCTCATCGTTTAATTGAGAATAAAGGCTATCTTTGTCAGGTAATTTAGTTTCCTTAAAACGTTTAAAACTGTTCATGTAATCATAAGGATAAACACCTTTTCTTTTTATTTAGCTTGTCATCAAAGTATTCTGGCGAGGTGTATTGAAATGAGGGGATGTTTTTTTACTAGATTTTCTAATGATTGAGACATAAACTGAAAACTGTCAATAAACACCAAACTTTGTCCCAACATAAAAGCCATATACTTTTCCATGTTATTTGGTATAACATTTAAGTTTTTTTAAACTTTCCGATATGTTGCATTATGAAGTGAGATTCATAACCTCTCAAATTATGAAACACAACAGGTATTTTTTAGTCAGCCTGAAATTAATATTACATATGTCATGAGCGCTTCCTCTGTACTTTTCAGTTATGTGACAATGATCTCAAACTTTTCTGATGGAGTTTTCGTACGCCACTGTATGACCCGCATCACCTTTTTTGAGAGTTGTTACAAAACCATTACCGCAAATATGGCATGATTTAGATTTTTGGAATCTAGCTTCTTCTTCCGTCGACATCACCAAATCGTTTTTAAAATGTGTATTCATAATTTTCTTGCACCACTTTTCTTCTTCTATCATTTTCTCTAAAAACTTGTAAACAGCATTTGGTCCTCTATACGTTACAACTGGTTTTGAATATTGATCACCATAACAACAAACAACCTTATACCAATAACTGCAATCAGTATGCTTTTGATATGCTTCTGTATATATTTTTTTAGGATTGTTTGATGCTGAAGAAATACTTTCGGTTACTGCTTCAAAATCAGCATATATAACAAAGGGAACCATCAGCTGCCTGTCGCAGTTTTTAAAATAAACCTTTTCATCTTTGTTTAGCATCTCTACTGCTTGTTTTCCATTAAGCGAAAGACAGACAGTCTTATGTTTTTCAGCACCCTTTAGAATTTAAAGCACTGCAAGCATGTTTTACAAAACCATTTTCTTTCCGTGTGTGCTGTTTGATTATACATCAAACTGTTAAAATCTTTTATCCATACATAATGATTTTTTTCTTTTTCGGTGATCACAAGCATCTTTTCTCTGCTTTATTTTTTGATATGTGTAAAGGGTATACTTGATTATTTTCATATCCAAATATGTTAAAACAAATGTTGTTTTGTTTTCCTATTTTTGGGATTTGTTGTATTGTAACAGGAAATGTTATTCCCTTGTAATTTAGATCTCCGATATGCTTTTTATAATGTGATATTCTCTCTGGATGTGTTTTAACAGCAAATGTATAAGCTAAATGGCACCATCTAAAGCACGTACTCGTTATCTTTTTCATTTTTAATATTTATCAAACCTTTTTTAGCATTAGCAAGTTCTTTCGGTAATTTCAAATAAGAGTTACCGCGTAAAGGCTTGTACTTTATTCGATTTATGTAGTGTGCATCTAATACCTCAATTTGCCAACCACTTCCTATCTGAATCCAATTTCCAACTCTAGTTATAATTTCTTCACGTGCTTTATCCAGCGACTCGATAAGATTATTTTCGAATAATATTGTTGCCGTTTTAGAATTAAAGTAAGCTGTTTTGTATGTAGTTGTAGGACCTGTTTATTTGTCTCCCATCGATGTTTTTTTAAAAGTATGTTACACATCAATACTTATTTTAAAGCTACCTGTCTGTGTTAGTTTTTTTTTTAAGAAATTGTAAAACTGCCGGCTGTGTTTTTTGTAGCTGTGTAAGTGGATCATCACTCACAACATTTACTTTATACATCTTGCTATATTGTTTTGGGGATTTTTCAATTTCTTTGATACTCATTATATAATATTACATGAGATTATTTTTTTAAGCCTATATTTAATTTATTTAATTATTTTTTAACATGAATGGTGCTAAAATCTCTAATTTCATCACCATCTATTTTCTCAACCAAAATGGTATCATCATCGGCATCAGCGTCATCATCTTCTGATACTTCAAGAACATCTATTTCTCCATCTAGAAGAATGTCCAAGTATTTGCAAAAGCATTCTTTTCCAAGAGTCCTGTCATCTACCATCTGGTTGATTTGTACATGATATTTACAGTATCTCTCGAAATCATCGGTTTCAAGAACACCTTCAGCTATTAGCAATCTTATTTTTTTCACATGCTCACAATAGTTTATAAATTCGTTTTTATCAAGAAGCTTTTCATCAATCATCTCTTTCATGCTTTTAATAAACATTTCAAAGTCGTCATAGCATCCGATATCAGTATTACTTATATGAGATTTTTCAGTTTGCTGATTAAATCATCTTTGAAATACTCAACATCCTTGGCTACTGCATCTGCTCGTGTTTCACTAAAATCCTAATTTGTTTATCGCCAGGTCTGTAAGAAGCTTTATAGCAGTATTAGCTTCGTGCTCGGCCTTTATCGCTCAATCTTTTTTAAAAGCTGCAATATCTTCTTCCAATCGTTTCATATAAAAGAGAGTATGATAATGGAACTTTGGAAACGGCCGACCACGACACATACGAAATATTGCAGTCTCGGTTTGACTGAGACTGTTCATGAGCGGTAGTGACAAATGCTAGCTACCGCTAACGCCCTCTAGCCCCGGGTTGAGCAGAACTCAATATTCATAAAATCAAAAGTACAAAATCTTAACCATCCCGAAGATGGCATGCATATGGCGGTGGACATGGAGTGTACTTCTTCCCCATGTCGTACGGCGTATGGTCCCAGTATCTAATAAAATTAAATGCCCCGAAAAGCGAAATAAACATAATGGAATTTAGTTGGGAGCAGCGGTTATGAAGCCTGCGTATCAAAAAGCAGACAACATATCCTATTAGTGGTTAAACAATACCCAGAGCCTTTTATCGGCCGGAGTAGTGGAACCACCGAATCAAAAATTAAGTAAGAAAACAAAAGAAATTGAAAATGTACCAAGTATCGGGCTCAGCGATCTCCAAAGATCGAATGAATAACAGTACTGATTGCAAGCGCGGTGAGACGTTTTACTGCCGCCACACTGCACAAGCAACGCCACTGTGCTATAAAAAAGAGTATGATAATGGACCTTTGCAAACGGCCGAGCACGACACATACGAAATATTGCAGTCTCGGTTTGATTGAGACTGTTCATGAGCGGTTGTGTTTTTCTTCAAAATCTTTGATCTCCTTCTTTGCTTTAGTTAAAAGAGTCTGTTCGTAGACAGCTACCTTTTCATAATTCTTTCTTTCCTCATCAAAGTGTTTCCTTTCTTCTTCTGCATAACTTCCCATATACTATAGATTATATTATTTAATAATTAATTTTAAGCTTTTAATAAACATTTTAAAGTTTTCATAATGCTCGATATCAATATCATCCATATGATCTTTTTTTCCTTAATTAATTCTTTCTTAAAATTCTCAACCTTTTTGCCTACTGCGTCTGTTTGGTCTTTTTGAAAAATATTGATTTTTTCTGTCATCATGTCTGCGAGTGTCTTTATTAACCTTTCACCTTTACACAATTTAATAGCTTCCACCAAGCGTCCCATCCGGTTTTGTTAAACTCTTCAATCTCCTCTGTCGCCTTGATCATGAGAGTCAGCTACTGTTTCTGTATAACTTTTCATATACTATAGATTACATTATTTTTATTTAACTAGCATATAAACAATAATATTAATTCCTTTCTCTAACAAAATGCTGTATTTAGCAATAAAAGAATCCTTAGTTTCAAAACCACGAGTTGCTGATGAAATTTGTTTTTTTGCAAAAAGCATGCAACCGTTTTGTTTTATTTTCCATTCTAATTTTAGTTGTCGCGCCATGGTTATAATTCTTTCAGTCAGATGTTGAAAGTTTGTAAAAACTATTAACTCTTTGTCAAGTTTATTCATATCTTCAAAATCAACTATTCGAGCACGCATCATTTGGTCTTCTTTTAAGTTTTTGATTTTCTTTTCTACACGTTCCATTATAATATTACATATAGGCCTTGAGCCAGGACCCAAAATTTTCGATATTGTTACCAACTCAAGGGACAAATTCTACCATCACTTTTTGAAAAGAGCAATGTATATAGATTACATTTTTCCATGATAGCAATCTGGAACAGGTAGCTTATATAAAAAAAAAATGAACTTTAATAGGTTATCATTGTAGTGCTTTCATATAAGTTTTTGATGGTCATTTTTGAATGTCATGCTTGTGTGAATACTTATTGATGTACTTTTTAAATATGCACTTAAGTTTACAATTCATTGAGTTACAGAAAGCGCAAATAAGCTATTTTTAGCACTGAATTCAGTTTAAAATCTCTATTTTGCTTCAAATTAGAAGTCAATTTACCCCACCCACTATTGACACATGTTTATGCATTTAGTTTAGTTAATATGTTTTACAATAAACGTGTAAACTTGTAAGAATCAGTAGTTTACAACCTTTCTACACGATTTAAATAATATTATAATATGAATAAAGGATTGTTATGATATATTGATGAAATTAAGTATTAAGCAATGTTCATGGCATTGCACATATGTGTTCAATAAGCCTGCTAAGTTGAGACGCGTGCCAAACTGGAAGTATAAGCCTTCCTGTTTTAATGGGATGAAGTAGGGTAAGTGTGAGGTTTGGTGCACCCTAGAACCGGTTTAAACCATCAGTTGTCTACTTTGCCACTGACCGTTCCAAGGCGGTAGCCCTATTGTCAACCCTTTTGTGTTTGTGATGTCGTTTGCTTTTATTATTACTTTTGCCTTCTTGTTTGTCTGTTTGCATGTTTGTTTCTGTGTTTTGTGGTTGACTGTCCTCCTTGAATGCTACTTTCCCTGTCCGATCTTTTTATATTTCTTCCTCAAAGTAACTGCAACATAAATAGTATTAACATGTTCTGATATATACATATATTGCACAGACGACACATAGTCCAAATGCTTCTAGATAAAGGAAATGTGCGGTTTAACGTGTTTTTTTAGGTGTATGCGTCATGGCAATACTTATTATGATTACAAATTTGGATTATGTATTACACATAAATACATGAATTAAACATGGCATATGGCAACGCAAAATCTTAAAAGTTGTCTATTTTAAAACTTTTAATTGCAATGTATGCATATTTTGAGGATTTTTACACCTGAATTACCCCACCCATATACAACACAATGAAGAATTCTGCATATGCAATGTAAAAATAGTAGTATATGCATTTACATGAACCATTTTTGTGTTACTGAAAAAAGAATCGACGAAGATGAATTGATTTGAATTGGGGTTTTACGGCGCACCAACACAAACATGTTATATGGCGCCAACAGGAATGACCCGGCTCACTCTTCATTAACATCTAGAAAAAATCGTGCAGAATGTGCCTATTACCTTCTTACCTGCAGAACTGCAGAGTTGCTGCAAATTCTCTAGTAAACACTCCATTTTTCGCTGGAGCCACGATCACTGCCACCGCTGAAGTAGCACCTGAAACAATATAGGTTTCATGATGAAAATAATGAACACAAATGACAAAATTAGCATGAGTTCGGGGAAATTTTACCCCTATGCCTGGATATGCAGTGGTCATCATTCTTGCCCGGGAACCACACGGCGTCGACGAAGAAATATCTTTAGGGTGATACCCAGATCACTGTACTAACTACTTACCATGGCAACTATTTGTTAGTATTGGTGCAGTTGTTACAATATCACCTGCTTCGGATATGTATCTAAACATAGGTTGTGATGTTCTCAGAATTTGATTTAGAGTATGAAATTAACCTAGGATAGTAAGCATCAACCCTGAGTGGATATATAGGCATTTAGGAACCTGCCCTACTGACGAATAGACACCTATGTTTCTTTAAAATGATGGGAGAAAAAAAAACAAGCGATACACGGGATCGCCTGGTTTACGTCCCCATCCGACGGACGAGGGTAAAGTAGTCTTGCCCAAGAACACACCGACAAAATTCACTGGCTCCGGTAAGGGTTGAACCAGGGTCCTCTGAATTTAAAGTCTCTCGTGCTATCCACTGCATCGACAGGCTGTATGCGCTCAAGCAGGATGACTGCATTAAAATACATACAACTAAAATGTTAATTCGTCATAAAGGTTATATCCAAGAAGCTGGGTTCACAACGGTCTCTCTTATCTAGCAAGTTAGCATCAAGTTCATGTATGTGCCTGCAAGCCTTATATATGCCAAGCTCATTGCTGTTTTAATAAACTTGGCAATTACTGCCTTGGGATAAAACAGGACAATTAAGAATACTCAGTACATATTATCTGATTTAAATAATATAACTTAATGTGACAATATAACATACATATAAGATATAAAAAAAAATTAAACGCTTCCAGATAAGAATCGGTACCCACTGCATCGAGATAGATTACATTTAGTGATCACGGTTAGTTTACTGATGTTTACTCTAAAAGCTATATCCGACATACAGGTGCTACTGCAGTTAAAGTAGCTATCCCGCCAACAACAGCCACATTTTACAACATATGTACATCGTTTCTAAACATACTGACCACGAGGTATATACATAACTTACATCGTTTGAGAATCAAAACTCTATAGATACAATATAATTCATTTTACACTTATTCAATTACGGATATTACAAAAACCCATGAATAAACATATACTTTTAAGCGACACATATGCATTATTATATGAGATGAACACCTGGATAGAGTTTTGATAAACTGTTTTTGTAGTGTAATTTTGTCGTAATTGGCGGGTTATTTTAAAATTTGTAAACCGTAAAATGCCTTTTCTTTTTTTTCCCTCTTTTTTTGCAATTTGTCGAAAATGCAGTGGTCTACTTTGTGATTTTAGTTCGTGGATTTATTCAATATGCGATTTGTAAACATGGTTAAGTCTTCATAATGGAATACCTTATCAAAAGTCACATTTTCTATATATTTCAGTTCGCTTAAAGCTTTTGAAGTGATTTTATGGAAAGTGTACAACTTCAAGCCATAAACAAGAGACCCACTCGCCTTGTCTCAAAGTGCTCTCATGTTTTAAGAAACAACAACAATTTTTTTATATAAATCTGTAAAACTGTGACCCCCGTAGTGGCCATATTTGACCCCATTGTCGCCATTTGAACAAACTAGGTAGAGGATCATAAGCTTATGGTACATGCGAACTATTATTTAGCTTTTGAAGTATCAGAGAAGCTGTTTGAATATGTTTTCCTATATAATTCAATGTTATAGTGTGATCTCCGGGACAGGGCCAAATTTGATTCCAGGCTTGATTCAAGGGACACCATTTAAATAATTTGGTACAGGACAATAATCTTAAGCTGCATGTAGCTTATTACACCTCTAGCTCTTTTAGTTTCAGAGAAGATGTTTATAGACGTTCCTAGATAACTCTTTGTAAATATGTGACCCACGGGACCGGGCGAAATTTGACCGTAAGATCACCATTCGAACAAAATAAATTGATAGAGATCGATACTCTTATGCTACATGCATCGTATTAGACCTCTAGCTCTTGTAGTATCAGAAAAATATTATTTTTATGGACTTTCATATATAACTCTTTGTAAAACTTTAACCCCAGGACCGGGACATAGTTGGACACAGGGTCACGATTTGAACAAAAGTAGAGAACCATAAGCTTGTACAATATGCAAAACAGTAGACCTCTGGCTCTTAATTGTTTTAAAGAAGAGATTTTAAAGATGTTTCTATATGACTCTATGTAAATATACGACCCCTGGGGCGGAGCCATATATGACCCCAGGGTCAACATTTTAACAAACTTGCTAGTGGACCATAAGCTTATGCTTCATGTATAATATGGGACCTCTAGCTCTTACAGTTTTAGAGAAAATTATTTATTTTTAAAGATTTCCTATATAACTGTATGAAAAAATGTTACCCCCGGGGCTGGGCCATATTTGACCCTGGGGTCACCATTTTATAAATACTTGGCAGAGGACCCTTAATGTATAATACATGCAAAATATTAGACCTGTAGCTCTTCTAGTTTCATCGAAAACGATTTTTTAAAGAAACAAGAGTTTTGCTTAAAAGGCGGAGATAACTCTAATAACAGGAATCAGCTACCCTGTTCACACCGCTATCATGGATTTTTTGTTTCTCTACAAGGTTCTCAATAACATGGTACTAGTAAGAATTTGTCCCTTGAGATGGTAACAAAAAAGTGTATGGCTCACGGTCTAACAAGATAATATTTCTTTAAGCTTATATTCAAATATATAATGCTATACTATAATATAATGAATTGCAAATATTATGAAAGAGTTTTGGATATTATTGATCCCACTGGAGTATGCTTAGATTGCATCTTATTTTACATGACTGATCAAAAGAAGCTTTGTGAGTATTGTTTCAAAACCAAGCTGTGTTACAAATGCTCTAATGCCTGTATTAATTGTAATGATACTTCTGAGGTTTTTGATAACGAGCGTATTTGCCTTAATTGTGGAGTTCACAACGGCTATAATCTCATTGCAGCTTATAATTACAATCGAAAGAAAAGTATTTACCACAGGAAGTACCATTTGGATAAATACTTGGTAGCATATGATTTGTCTTTTAAAAATAAACAAAGATTTGAAGATTTGTTTTACAAAATTGTAAAGGTTTTGGATAAAAGAGAGGGTCGAAAAAGATCAATCAAATTTGAAAACATTTTTCAGAAAATATTTAATATATTAAAAATAAAAAAAATAAAAAAAACGATCAAAACAAAATCTACTAGAGAAAAGTACGATAGGATATGGAAACAAGTTGAACGGTCGCTTGAAAAAGAATTACGACTGGATGCCATGGCCGTTTAACTGAGCATCTCTACTAGCTTAATGGTAGGAGCATCTCTACTAGCTTAATTTCAATTAAGCTGGTACCTTTTCATATACATTTTCAAAGGTTCCGTAAAGTTATCATTCTTTTGAATTTCTAATATTTTATTAAAGGCAATTCTGATCACCTCTTCGTCATTGCCTAATCATATGGTTGTTTGGACATATGAAAGAAGTTGTTTGAAACTTCTATGGTGTGTTTTTAACAAAGTCTTTTTTTTCTGCTATTCTTGTTTTACTTACTAAAACAGCAACTACTGGAGGAACTGCACCAACTGCGGCTACAAAAACAGGAATTGCCGGAACCAATGCCAAAACGGCAGTACAACCAATTATTCCACTAGCAACCTGTAATGTTGTGTTTATAATACCGCACAATTTATAACTGCGTCTATATGCAGCCACGAGTCCCGTCAAGTGATCAATTAATTCTTCTTTAATTTTCATGAATAATTATAGTTAGACAATAATTTAATTGAAATATTTAGAAAAAAGTTGCTCATGTTCTTCGGATGATATTTTACCTATTTTTAATAATTCATCGATTATGCTAATTTAATACCTTTATTTATTAGCTGTGGACTATTATTTCCTGATTCGATACTTCCACATACTAACTCTAGATCCTTAACCAAATCATTAGGACTATTTTAATATTCAACACAACCTCCTGAAATCTTTTTGAACTTTGAAGAACCTTTATGAATTGGTAAACCAGGTAATTCTGTTAGTTCCTTAAAAGCATTATGAGACAGCTTTGAATAAGTTTTTTATTATTGTAACATTTTGTTATCAAGTCTACAAAATCATCATCTACTTTTAGGTCTCACACAACTGCTTCTCCTTGTTTGGCAATAAGTTTTTGATGACCAACAAGCTTAGGTTACTCAAATTGTAACACTCCATAGTGGCCATCTTTGTCGACTTTGTAGGAATTTTTATTTTGTTGTAATCTTTGGCCAAAGACGGGAGCATTTTCAATCATTCTCAGAAGCCTAGTTCTATAATATCTTAATCCCTCTGTTTCTCTTTCCAAAGCTTTTTTTCATCTTCAATGTTTTTCTTTAATGTTTTATCTTTTTGTTTTTTCATTTGTTTTGTAAGATTAGACCTTTCTTGACCAATATCACGGATTTTATCAGTAGACTCTTGAACCATTGTGTCTAAACCATCTTTATATCCTCTAATAAGTATTTCCGATGGTAATGGAAATCCATGTCTCCCCATTAATTCTTTATTAATTCCAGCATCTGGATCAATATTAAGTACTTGGTGTTGTTTTTTAGACTTCTCATCAAATAACTTCGGCAATCCGTGATACGCATGTTCTTCGTCGTACATAGCTGCCGGAAGAGTAGCTAATCGCTGACTTATTTCCGGTAGAGAAGATAACTGCACGGTTAGCTGTTCTGACTGACTTTTTATTTCACTAGTTACAGGTTTAAATACTTCTGTGTATAAATCACGACTAGCTCCTTTTTCTATTTTTTTCTGGATAACTTTATTCTCGTATTCTTTAACAAGCTCACTCGCCTTTTGCTTTTTATCTGCTTATTCTTTCCATTTTAACAAAGACATGTATAATATAAGGTTAGATTAAAATAAGATAAATTAAGATAAGTTAAGATAAGTTAAAATAATTTAAATCATATTATGTTTAAGATATGAGTACTTTTTATTTTTTCTGGTTGCTTTTTTGGCAGGAAGTTTAGCCGGTAGTTTCGCTTTTTTTGGCTGGGGGTTTAGCCGGTGTCTTTTTGGCTGGAGGTTTAGCCGGTGGTTTTGCTTTTTTGGCCGGGGGCTTAGCTGGCGGTTTTGCTTTTTTAGCTGGAGGTTTAGCCGGTGGTTTTGCTTTTTTGGCCGGGGGCTTAGCTGGCGGTTTTGCTTTTTTAGCTGTTTTTTTGTTCTTTTCTTTGATTGCCTTAATATTTTCTCGTGCTGTTGCACTTTCTTCCTTTATTTTTTGCAATCTGTTACACAGTCGCGTTATTGATTTTTCTGACGTTGCCGTTTTTAACTGATTATTGATTCCCCTTGTTTCGGCTTCTAGTGCTATGAGATAACAATATTGGGATGTTCTTCGGTTTTTTTATAAATTTCCCGGGTTTTTGCTTGTCTAAAATCTGGTTCTTTTTGTTTTGCTGGTTCGGGAAGTTTTTCTGAAATCTGTTTCAAGCCGTAATACCTAACTTGGTTGGCTTTAATACATTCTTTTTCTGTTCCGAGTTGTTTGCCACGAGAGATATGCTTTATTCCACAATACACTTTAGACATATATACTCAAGTTAGATAATATTAATATTATCCAAGTATTATTATAATGAAAATTCCAAACTATGACATGAAGACAGACGATGATGATTTTAAACAAATATGGAACTTTATGCCAGACTGTTGTTTTAGAATGTTAATTTGCGGTAATTAAGGTTCTGGCAAAAGAAACACATTAGTTCACATGCTATTAAAACCTTTAGCTTACTATGACAAGATTTACTTGTTTGCTAAAAACTTGGAACAGTCGAAGTATCAGGTCTTGTACCAAAAACTTGAAAAAATAGCAAAAAGAATAAAATTCCGGTTGATGACATATTAGAATGTTCAAATGATGAAGTTATTCCTGTGGATACTTTAGATTCAGATAATCGAGCGCAATCAAAATGATATTATTAATTATTTCATCCAGGGAAGACACAAACATTGCTGTGTAATTTATTTATCTCAATCTTATTACAAAACTCCCAAAGACATTCGTTTGAACTGCTCTCATTACATATTCTTTGCGACTCCAGTTAATCATGAGCTGGGTATGCTTTCCAACGAACAAGAAGTCAGCAAAGATCAGTATAAAAAATCAACTGACAAGCAGTACGACTTTCTGTATCTGGACCGCCCAAGAAAGTTGGTCAAAAGAAACTTCACTGGTGAAATTTAATCTAATCATATTATATATAATGGGGCTTTTTAATGATCTTGGTGAGGAAGTTACTACTAGCAGTGTTAATATTACAAATTTTGGTATTATTTGGTATTTTGGTATTGTGCTGTCCGAGTACGTGTTAACAAAAAAATTTGGTTAATTATCTTCACAAGGGTAAAAACCAAGAAAATGTTTTAAGGACTCAACATGGGTTATAATAAAATTATCAATGTTGGTAATCCGAAAAAAGCAGACGATGCAGCAACAAAGCAATTTACTGTAAGAAGAGAAGCAAATAAAATATTGATAAAATTCTAGATATGATGAAAAATTTAACAACAGGTGTTGATGATACACTAAGTCTGATACAAAAGCAATTACAGGCAAACCGTGAGAAAATGATTGAAATTTAAAACGGTTTGAAAGATGAAATAAAACTTTTGGGTGATGTTTTAAAAGAATTAGAAAAAAAGATGGACTGGAAGAGAGTGAAAACTACAAGAAATTAAGAGAACAAATAAGATCTGGTGTTCAAAATATTAATACACGGATTGGAGAAATCAATAAACAAATGGTTAATAACAATGAACTAGAAATTGCTATTGCTGATGCTTCAAAACAAATGAGAACTGCTTTTGCTGCCGAAATAACTCAATTAAAAATATCAAATGGGCAGACAAGCACTAACGTCGACGAAATCAGCAAAGAGTTTGAAGATATCAAAAAGAAAATGGTTGACAAATGTGCACAGGAAAAAGAAACACAGCTTTTGATCATGAAATAGCTTTTTTGAAACAGATTGATCAAAAGTCTGGTAGTCGCCATGCGGCAATTCTTGCTTTAATTGGCGAGTTGACATTAAAAGTAGAATATGCAAGCCGGATTATAATGTTTGGAGCAACAATAGCCAGAATAAGCATTATGGACGATGGCGTTAATTATGTATCATACCCGACGCGAAAACCACTTGAAAGAACCAATCGTAATTATTTTCTCAGAGCGTTTACTCTTGTAACCGACCCATTTATAAATACTGGGGAATATTTTGTTTTTGTTGATGCAGGGCTCGATATTCGTAAATCTGGACGCTATATGTTTGAAATAGACTTAACTTATACAGGAGGGGACGTATTAAACAAAAATCTTATTATTGCACAACAGCAAACGTTATTATATCCAAAACTAGAAAATAACAAACAAACAATAAAAGAAACATTTAAACTATTTCTAGCAGGAGGATTACCATTATTTTTCGGATCAGAAGTAAGAAGTAAGAAGTAACACTACTCAAGTTTTCAATTTTGAAAAATCAAGTTTTAAAATGTTTTACCTAGGTAGTTAATTTATCTACTAATATGTATAATGGAACTTAAGTAGCTGGAGCTACTTAAGCATTTCATTTAATCTATCCTATATTATATGGAACAAAAAATTGTATTATCATCAAAAAAAGCGTCAATAATTAATAGCTCAAATACACCGAGTAATTTTACAACAGTATTTGACAGACCATTAGTATTAGGCAGGAACAAACAGAATGGCATTGGGCTCGATAAGATTAATTCTATGACTTACTCATGGTATAATATTAGTGAAGATTTTAATAACAAAGTGATAAGGTATCACAATGGAAAAGATTGGAAAAGTATTATTTTTACAAATGGAAATTACAGTTATGCCGATATCGATAATTATATAAAAGAAACATTGACTGTAAACGGTGATTTACCTACTGACTCACCCCCGATAAGAATTGAGTTTGATTTATCAAGTTTCAAATGTTTGGTTACCATTCATAATAATTTCATGCTTGATTTAAGAGAAACAAACTTTCACACCTTAATCGGGTTTGATAAAGATGCAGTTATTAGAGAAACTAAATTTGGAACTGTAACACCAAACATAACAAATTCTATCGATACATTATATATCCACTGTGATTTGATAAGTAATTCTATTGTTGATGGATCATACGGGGATGTTATTTATGAAATGAGTACAGCTGACCTTACGAGATCGTATCCTTTTAAAGATGAACCGATAAGAGTCGGGTTCTGTGAGGTAAACGAAACGATCATTAACAGTATTAATATTTACATAACCGACTTCTCCGGCAAAATTATTAATTTAAATGGAGGTCATACATCATTTCGACTTGTTTTAAAGGAATTAATGTAATATATGTTATATGGCATGTTTAAAAAAGTTTATGACACTAGTACAGGAACATAAACCAAAGGGTATGATAATGGACCTTTGGAAACAGCCGAAAACAACACATACGAAATATTGCAGTCTCGGTTTGATTGAGCGGTAGTGAACTATGCTAGCTACCGCTCACGCCCCGGGTTGAGCAGAACTCAATATTAATAAAATCAATAGTACAAAAGTTTAACCATCCCGAAGATGGCATGCATATGGCGGTGGACTTGGAGATTTATCTCCCCCATGTCGTATGGCGTATGGTCCCAGTATCTTATAAAAATCTATGCCCCGAAAAGCGAAATAAACATAATGGAATTTAGTTGGGAGCAGCGATTATGAAGCCTGCATATTACAAGTAACAGTCAAAAGACTAAATTAGAAAGCAGACAACATATCCTATAAGTGGTTAAACACTACCAAGAGCCTTTAATCGGCCGGAGTAGTGGAACCACTGAATCGAAAATTTAGTAAGAAAACAAAAAAAAAAAGGAAAAAGTACCACCGATAATTAAATATAAGTATCGGGCTCAGCGATCTCCAAAGATCGAATGAATAACAGTACTGATTGCAAGCGCGGGGAGACGTTTTACTGCCGCCACATTGCACAAGCAACGCCATTGTGCTGTAAAAAAGAGTATCATAATGGACCTTTGGAAACGGCCGAAAACGACACATACAAAAGTTGACCGATTAACTGGAGCTGGTATATTTGACATTTTTTCAAAGGTTGGATAAAAAATATTTAGTGAGTCTGTGAAAACAGCAGGTAAGAAGGCATTAGAAACTGCTGGTAAACAAATCATAGAAAGTGGTTCTAAAACACTTGGGGATGAAGTAGTAAAAATGCCTGCTGATAAGTTAGTTTCAGTTGTGAAACCAAAACCAAAAGATGAAATAATTTTAAAAGAACTTACACGAGATGTAAAAAAAGATGTAGCTAAAGTTGTAGCTGATAATATAACTGAAGAAGATGTAAATACAAGACTTAATAGATTGCTACCCGGAAGGAGAATCAAAAGTACAAATGTTCATACAAGAATTAAACGATTAATTAATCAAACATAATCTATAGCTAATTAATAGTATATATAGATGTTTCGAAATTAAAAATATAATACCCGTACGAACATACACCTATTCAGTTAGATACTCCTATAGTAGGACCAGGAAATAATACTAGACAAATGAAAAGTGGTTATCAATTTACAATAAATGATAGAAGTTCTCACTTTTATTGGTATAACGCATATTTTTAAATCAGTTTTCAGGTAAATACGTTTGCTGATGGAACCACTTTCGTAGATGCTGACAGAATTGCTTTAATTAACGATGCAGCTTCATTTATCAATCAAATTCAAATAAAGCAAAATGGAAAAATAGTTTACGATGGAAATAATCTTCACGGGTTTGTTAACGTTAAAAGTTTACTGGAAATGTCTGGTGATTATGCGAGGACAACCGGAACAAACGAATTCTTCAATTTAGACACTCCTGCTCTAGCAGAATCTCTAGATGGTCAAGCCAGGGTTTACATATCGCCATATTTCGATCATAGATAATGGAATAAATGATGCTATAATTCCAATAAACAAATATTCCTTTTTTGAAGGTTTAGAAACTAACATGCTTCCTCCTAATCAGATTCAAATTAGCTTGCAACTGACAGATGGTAATGTGCTAATTTTCAAATCAAGTGGTGATGATGGCTGAGTAGTTAATAAATTAGTTTTGTGGATACCTAGAATGATATTTAACCAAGATGGTATACATTATGTAATGACAAATCACATGACAAAAACAAGATGGACTTACCTTCGTGAAATGATACAAGAAAGTGGAAGTAGCCAAGCGACTGAGTCTGTATTAGAATAACGGCTGGTGTTAAAAATCCCAAACACGTTTTTGTGTATTTGAAAAAGACCGACAAGAGTTCTTCTCAAACACAAAATCCTCATCTTTTAGATACTTTTAAACTAAATGCTGCTAATACTAGTTGCCTTTTACAATCAGCTAAATTGGAAGTCGGAAACGGAATTTATTATCCAGAGACTGAATACAGTTTTAATAATAAACAACCAAAACATTGATGGAAGCTTTTATGAATTAGAAATGATAAAAGCAAAGCAAGAAATATTTAGGATTGAAAAATTAATAAGACGTGATTACAAAAAGAAACAAGCATTGATTAAATGGAAGGGTTATATTGAGGATTTCAATAGTTGGGTTTCATTTAAGGATATTGAAAATATTAAATAAAGGTTTAAAAATAATTATATATAGTATTATTATATATGGAACAAGAAAGATTAGAAAAGGTTTTCAAAAAACTTAACAATTTAAAAAAAAAATATAGAAGAGAATTGATGAGAGGTAAGCAACTCCAAGTACAATATGAAGTAGTTCGTGATGATTTTATGGACATTAAAAAAAGCAAAGTTAATAAGCGAAGACTATTGCTGGTTGAAATAGATAATTATGAACGTGAGCTAGATAGAAACCGAGAAGAGCTTCTTGAACTAAAATACAAAATAGCAAAGTGTAGGAAAATAAAATACTCCATGGTAAAAAACGATATCTACAGGGATGATGAAGACTACTGTTCGGTTCCGTCTGACTTTGCTTAATCAATTGCAAATGTTTTAGTTGAATCTTATGAGCAAAAATATTATGTTATTGAAATGATAAACTGGATTGATAAGTAGTATAGAAAGGGGGGTTCTGGTATAGTTTCCTAGAGCGGGTTTGCTCAAGTAATTAATAATATGTGTCAGGGCTTTTCACCCAAGTATGCCTATCATTTAGATTTTTTGTAAATGATGGCGTACTTGAGTTAACAGCCATGGCCGACACATTTTACAGTTGCTTGGTGTTTGAAGCCCGCTCTGGGAAACTGTCCTGATAACAAGTCCTCTCATTCTCTCTCAAATGTTTGATTGGTGAAGGAATTACGAGTAAAATTAAAAGCTGAAAAAAGACCTTGGGAAGCACCCAACGCGACTCAAAAGCAGTATGAAAAATTAAGACAAAAACACACTTGAGACATTTTGTAACCTTATAAATAGATCATGTATTCAGGTTATTAATGACTAGAAGTCATTCTGTTTATGTGTACACATGTCAGGACACGTGGTAATGATAAAACATATCAAAAAGAAAACATTTATATTTTGGTAACTTTAATATAGATCTTTACGGAGCTAAAAACATAATGAAAAGAGGTAAATATATATATATATATCTATATATTTATATATTAATTAATATTAAATACATCTAGTATTTGTTATATTCTGGTTATACATTTAAGGAAGCTATGTATTACTAAAAGCAAAAGAAATGTGATAAAACAAATTAGTAAACGTTTTGCTTATACAAATTACTTGTTTGAAAACAAGAATGGAATGCTTTGGGACATGTTATACACATTGTTTTGATCGAAATTAACTGATTTTAAAATGAAAAAAAGGACTTGATTGTAAACAACTCTAAATAGGAGCAATATTAGTTTAGTTAATGAAAATAACGTCTATGGTAGATAGGATAGACAAGTTGAAATTAGTTTTTGACCACAATAGTTACACCCGTCAAACAAGATGTTGTAATTGACGAGGATATGTCAAATAGTCATTAGAGACAGAATACAGGTACAAAATGAGTATGATAATGGACCTTTGGAAACGGCCGAGCACGACACATATGAAATATTGCAGTCTCGGTTTGATTGAGACTGTTCATGAGCGGTAGTGAAATATGCTAGCTACCGCTCACGCCCTCTAGTCCCGGGTTGAGCAGAGCTCAATATTCATAAAATCAATAGTACACAATTTTAACCATCCCGAAGATGGCATGCATACGGCGGTGGACATGGAGATAACATTCTGTGAAAAAGTAGTTTCTCAAATGAACGTAGGATTGACTAAACGAACATAAGGAAACAATAAAAAAAAGTACACCGTCGAATTAACGGTAGTAGTAGTAGTAGTAGTAGTAGTAATATCGTATTAGTAGCAGTAGTGGTAGTACGGAGACAGTCTCTTCAATATGAGCATCAACGTCAATATCAGTGTGTAGATGCGGAAATGTATGTACTGAAAAAGTAAGCAGACTAAATGTGCAAGATATACGCATATATATGGTAACTGTGGTCAAAAGTACAAACAACTTTTAGAAGCACTTATCGTACGTATATTAGGCTAAAGTATATCATTTGACCTTAAGTAAGGAGTGATTACTGTAAATAGTAGCCAGGAGCGTGTAAACGTTCTTAGAGTTCTATGTATGTGGAATACTTAACACAAGTAATAGTCTTTAATATATAAGTATTGAACTACTATCTATTTAACTTATTTTAAAATGGGAAAATGACTTCACTTTCACAATATACAAATAGGCGATATGCAAATACAAATACACAATATACAAAGCAAAATATGTAAATTCGAATAAATCGTCTTGTGCAAGCAGTCTACTATTTAAATGTGCGTGTGTCCTAGTCTACCAAAAAGAATCTCCGCCCGACCATGTCTACCGCCCGACGGGGACACGCCTACCCTCCACTTAAGGAGACTAAACCTTCAGTCTATCTCGCTCTAAATTTCAATTTGATCTGATCCGAACTGATGAATGCTGGCTCACGCCACATTTATATATCATCATGATGACCCAGATATTGACGGCCACGTGGACTTAAGTATATTGCACATGACTATTAAAACCGGTTCAAAGCTGTCCAAACCAGCCTCTTAAGTACAAATCTCAGCATTTTGTAGTAAACAAGATTATTAACTTACATTCCATACTATTGGATACTGAGTTCTTATATAAGCCTCACATTGTTCAGAAACAAGGTGACCCCCTCATCCGTGGATGTCGAGTGTTACTCCGGTCATCTCATAGTTTCATCAAACAAACCTTCCCTTAGGTTAGAAGTTTTTGGTCATGCTTTTACTGAAAATATAATTAATTAGGTTGACCAAAACGATGCTTACACAACCATCCCATTGTTCGTCGGAGTACAAGGCAACTCTATCACCCCAACTGATCATTCTAATAAGTGCCTTTCATCCAGGATAAGCGGTCAGCACTTTAGTAGCTACCAATTATTTTGAATTGGTGTATTATTTTGAATTGGTTTAACATGGTTATTCTGAAGGTCATACATGTGCATATATGTTGGTCACCTCGTTTTCCCCCCTTGTACATGTACTGCCCATAGACAAGTACCAGCTATTAACCGACTTAAAATATATCGACTATAATATATTATCAAAAGATGATGTCAGTTACTAACCATACAGTATATCATATCCTTATATTTATTATGAAAGAAATTTGCAAGTGCTTGCTAAAAATTACATTCATAGAATAGGTGTTTTATTGTTTCTATATCTTCATTGCAAAAATAGCAAAGATCTGTAATAGAAATATTCATTTTTTTAAGTAAATAGTTCGTTCCCAAAATTCTATGATTTATTCTGAATTGCAACCATTGCAGATTTGAGTCTTTTGTCGATTTGAAAGGTAGATGAAATAATTTAGACCAGCATATGTTTTGTGTAATATGCAAATCATTTATCCGTTTTCTTGCTAACTCTGTTGCAGTTTTATTGGATAGCATCGCATCATAAATGGATTTGCATCCTGTTTCGTCTTGGAAAAAGTCAATTCTGAAAATTATAGATACACGTATTAACTTTTATAATGCTAACCCCTCTTTACTTCCTCCGAGACCTAGGTTTTCCTTTCATAATTTAAAATCGGGAATTCAGGAATTTCATAATAAATTTGTTTTAGTTCCTACAGATAAAGCAGTTAATAATGTAATTATTGTTTGACGCCTACATTACGTCAATGTTTTATCTCTGGAACTCGGCAGCACCAATTCGTATAATCAAGTTAATTCTACCGAGGATGATGTTGTTTCCGCACATATCACTCGGTGAAATACTTTCAAGGCTGGTGTAAACGAGAAGCAAAATAAACTGCCTACTATGTACTGGATTCCTAAATTACATAAAAATCCATATAAGGCTCGCTTTATTTCGAATTCTAGTGCCTGCACCACAACGAACATCTCCAAACTTTTAACTTCTTGTCTTACTGCCGTTAAAGATCACGTTAAACTATATTGTGATAAAACTTATGAAAACTCTGGGATTAATTTATTTTGGTCTATAAAAAATTCAGGAGAGGTTCTTGATAAAATTTTCAATAAAGGTCAAGTTTCATCAATAAGCACTTATGACTTCTCTACACTATATACAACCTTACCACATCACCTTATTAAAGACAATCTAATTTCTCTTATTCAAAAAACATTTGCTAGAGAAAATACTACATTTTTGGCATGTAATAATATAAAAGTGTTTTTTACTAACGGCAGTTTAGACAATTATACTATGTGGACTTGCTATGAAGTTTGTGAAGCACTCATCTTCCTATTAGATAATATTTTCGTCAGGTATGGAACCACCGTTTATAGACAAATTGTTGGTATCCCTATGGGTACGAACTGTGCACCACTTGTCGCAGATTTGTTCTTATTTTGCTATGAAAGGGATTTTCATGTTGAGTCTTTCACCAGTTGCCCAGGCAGATGTTATTGAAAACTTTAATGACACCTCTCGGTATCTGGATGACATATTGAACATTGACAACCTTTTCTTTCCAACTATGGTTAATTATATTTATCCTAAACAACTTCAACTTAACAAAGCTAATATATCTGATAATAACACTTCTTTTCTTGATTTAGACTTCTCGATTGAAAATGGTAAAATAATTAGCAAAATCTATGACAAGAGAGATGATTTTAATTTTGACATTGTTAATTATCCCCACTTGGATGGGGATGTTCCCCGAGCAACTTCTTATGGGGTGTATGTGTCTCAACTTATTCGTTTTTCTAGAGCTTGTACTCGAGTTGAGGACTTTAATATTTGTAATCTTTGTATAACTAAAAAGTTACTCAATCAGGGTTACCGTTACCATAAACTTCGTAAAACCTTTGCAAGATTTTATTATCGTAACCCTGATCTTCTTTCCAAATATAAAAGTAATAAAAGTAATTTAAGGACTCCTCTGCGACAAGGACTATCACAACCTGACTTCTATGGTGATGTGATTTATAAACTTCGTGAGATTCTTTGTCATGATCACTTTCATACTATCTTTGTTAAACTTGGTAAAAAGTTTATCAAAAGAGGTTATGACCCTATCATTTTGCAACGTACTGCATGCTTGGTGGTGGACCTTTTTACTGTTCGCCACTTTGCTTTCCTCTTTAATTGTACGGTGACCGGACAGGCTGTTGACCCTATGATGACGCGTACCTAAAGCACATTGGGACGGTGGCGTTTGATGTTTGCCAATGATCTTTCTTCGACAAGGACTATCACAACCTGACTTCTATGGTGATGTGATTTATAAACTTCGTGAGATTCTTTGTCATGATCACTTTCATACTATCTTTGTTAAACTTGGTAAAAAGTTTATCAAAAGAGGTTATGACCCTATCATTTTGCAACGTACTGCATGCTTGGTGGTGGACCTTTTTACTGTTCGCCACTATGCTTTCCTCTTTAATTGTACGGTGACCGGACAGGCTGTTGACCCTATGATGACGCCTACCTAAAGCACATTGGGACGGTGGCGTTTGATGTTTGCCAATGATCTTTCTTGTCGTGCCCTTAATGGTTTATTCCCTTACTGCTCTGGCTTCTGCCAAGTCATTGAGTACCTTCAGTGTGGCTTTCTAGGCTATTGTTTTTTTTGTATTATATTAACACGAGCATATTTGTGTTTTACTTATATTTCCTATTGATGCTGCCTTGTTGGTTAGAGATTAGATCATGGCGGGGATTTCTTTATTTACACTGTCCTGTTTTAATGTGATGACATTAGGGTAAGTGTGAGGTTTGGTGCACCCTAGAACCGGTTTATACCCCCAGTGGCCTACTTTGCCACTGACCGTTCCAAGGCGGTAGCCCTATTGTCAACCCTTTTGTGTTTGTGATGTCGTTTGCATTTATTATTGCTTTTGTCTTCTTGTTTGTGTGTTTGCGTGTTTGTTTCTGTGTTTTGTGGTTGACTGTCCTCCTTGAATGTTACTTTCCCTGTCCGATCTTTTTATATTTCTTTTTAAGGATTATTCCTATATGAAGCGGTATGATAGGAGTTGGACTATTGCTCGAGATATAGGGAAGTTAAATTTATTTAATCGATCACTTCTGACTGATGCCACTATTCATTCATATTCAAAAAAAATGGTTTGAATGTTTAATTTTTGTCTAAATTCTATTAGTGTCAATAAATTTCCGTTATGGTTCATAATGTCATTTATGAAAGTTACTCCTCCTAAATACCAATGTTTTTAAAAAATGGAAGTTTGTCCGACCTGAATATGTTGATTATACCATAAATGAAATGCTCCAAGATTTTGGATCTGAACTACATGCAAACGGTTTATAGCTGATAAAGATATTTTTCCAGGATGGATTATGTACTTTATTTGTATGTCTAGATATATAATCAGCACCGAAACAAGAGAAGTTTAAAATACATGCATACAATTCATGGAACATATCCAGAGATTTTTTTTGACTGATAGTAATCTTCTAATTAAGTAAGTTTGAGTGAAATAAAGAATATGTCCAAATCCAACATTCGAAGACCACCTTGTGAGTAATTAAGACAGATAGTAGATATTTTGACCTTATCAGGTTTTTCCATCCCACAAAAAGCCAAAAAAAACAGTTTCTTTAGTTCTTGAATCTTGTCTGGCTTCGGATTTGGTAAAGTTAAAATAAGATGGTTTATTATGGACATAGCTAAGCTCTTTATTACTGTACTTTTTCCAATATGTGTTAGTATTCTTTAAGATCATTTTATTAATACAAACATTTACGTCCAAGATGTTTTCTTCGAAGTTAATGTCTAACATTGTTTCGAGACCAACAGAAAATTGTCCGTTAACTTTTGTCTTGTTTACGCGATAAATACTTCATTATTAATCAGATCTTTGCCAGTGTCTTGATATCAATGAAAACTCGGATGAGTTCGAAAACCAGCCAGTATGGATTCGTAACACCAGAGTTATGACCCTTGTTTTTCTGGAAAATGACATATTAAGCACTGTTTACACTCTAGCACCTTCATTTTGTATTTGATTTTTATGAAACGTTGTCAGTGTGTTTATATCAATGAAAGCTCGGATGAGATTAAAAACCAGCCAGATCGGATTAGTAACACCAGAGTTATGGCCCATGTTTTGCTGAAAAAATGCATTTTCTGCCTTATGACCACTCTAGCACATTCATTTATTATTTGATCTTTACCAGACTTACATATATTGTTAATATCAATGAAAGCCCGAAAAAGTTCGAAAACCAGCCAGATCCGATTAGTTTCACCATAGTTATGGCCCTTGATTTCCTGAAAAATGCCATTTCATGCCTTGTGAACACTAATACCTTCATTTATTACTTTATCTTTACAAACTTGCACATATTTTTAATATCGATGAAAGCCCGTAAAGGTTCGAAAACAGCCAGAACGGACTAGTGACACCAGAGTTATTGCCCTTGATTTAGTTAAAATGCTGTATTTTGCCTCGTTGAGAGGATATAGCTTTTACCAGATTGTCAATATCAATGAAAGCTTGGACAAGTTCGAAAACCAGACAAATCGGATTAGTAATACCAGAGTTATGACCCTTGATTTAGTTAAAATGCTGTATTTTGCCTCGTTAAGACGATACTTCATTTGGCCGGATTGCAACGAAAGTTTGCAGGGATGATCAGTATTAAGCCTAGTTGTGCATATTGTCACCGTGTTCCGGTTGAATGATTTTGGTCGAGTTATGATCCGTTAAAGGTTTTAGTACGTAAACTTTGTCCGGACTAATTCTCCTGAACCCCTGGCTAATTTCAACGAAATTTTGCAGGGAGATCAGTACCAAGGCTAGTTGTGTATATCATCACCGTGTTCCGGCTGTAAGAATTTTGACAGAGTTATGGTCCTTTATAGGTTTTAATACACAAACTTTGTCCGGACTAGTTCTCCTGAACCCCTGGCCGGATTTCAACGAAACTTGACAAGGATGATCAGTATCAAGGTTAGTTGTACATATCATCGCCATATTCCGGTTGAATGATTTTTGGCAGAGTTATGACCCTTTAAATATTTTATACACAAACTGTATCCAGATAATACTCTTATGAACTCCTTGCCGGATTTCAACGAATCTTGGCGGGGTTGATCAGTACCAAGCCTAGTTGCACCTGTCATTACCGTGTTCTGGTTGAATGATTTTTGGCCCTTTAAAGGTTTTAATGAACAAAATGTGTCCCAACTAATTCTTCTGATCCTCAGGACGGATTTCAACGAATCTTGGCAGAGATGATTACTATCAAGCCTAGTTGCGCATTTTATCGTCGTGTTCCAGTGGAATGAATTTTGGCAGAGTTATGACCCATGAAAGGTTTTAATACACAATTTTGTACAGACTAGTTCTCCTGAACCTCTGGCTGGATTTCAACGGAGCCTTTTTGACAGAGTTAAGGCCCCTTATACACAAACTTTATCCGGACTCGTTTTCCTGAACCCCTTGCTGGATTTCAGTGAAACTTGGCAGGAATGATCAGTACCAAGCCTAATTGTGCATATCGATGTCGTTTTCCTCACCTCAGACCCCATATAGCAGTAGAGCGATACAGGCCCTCTTGAGACTCTTGCTTCATTGAGCCTATCCATATGACTTGTGAGAATTAGTTTGTATTATTTTCAATCTCTCGAAAATGTATGTGTATTAAATACATAAAAATCCATGTCAGATAAGAAATAAAATATTTCCAGCGGGTTTATATTGTGCGAGATCAAAACCTGGTGGTTGGGACTTGAACGACGTCGAAACCGCCTAACTACGACCCTTGGTATCGATGGTCTTCAAGTCCAGCCCACCAGGTATTGATCTGGAACAATATAAACCCGCTGGAAATGTTTTATTTCTTAAGCAAATACCATGTATGTGCTTTTTCATGTTTGTTATTATGCTATTATTTGTTTAACTGATTTATGTCGGTCATGTTTGTATTGATATGTCATTATACCGAGTTTAAATAAAAGTGTGTATCTTGTATCTTGATGCAACAAGTCGGCCGTGGACGAGTCCAATTGGTATAGGTTTGACACGTTGGTGTCAAATATATTAATATTACAGGATTCTCAGTTACAGAGAGAGGGCAAGGGTTATTCTGTTACGATGTTATTGGCGAACTTTATATTTTGTTATCTGTTATTGAGAATAATTATTTTTTACTTTTATCCGCAATCTGTATCGAATGATGAAAAATGTGTGTGCCCGCACCCACACCCACACCCTCATCACACGTATCGTATTTGCAATTGCTTCATGTTATTTTATTTTATTTACTATTTAAACCCCCACCCCCACCCACGAACAATGTCATGTTTGGATGTTACCTGTTGACTGATCAGAGGCGTTCTTAGACTTCTTAGATCTCTGATTTACTGTTTAAATGTGTTTAATTCAGTTTGCCTGATTGGTGTATGTTATCGCCAAATTCAATTGTCCTGTTATGAGATTCCCTTCTTGCCCCCCCCCCCCCGCCCCGCCCCCACCCCGCACCCCACCCCCACAATATCCTCATTACTCCTTCTACAGATTATCTGCATTGGACTTCTTTACTTCTACCAATTGTACTGCTGCCATTCTACAGTAAACTACTTTGGACGAGGGAAGTAAAGCGCACAGTAGTATATAGCTTTACCCTTAGATAATATTTAATATAAAAATGTTGTACAAAAGAAAATCACTGGTACGCAAACATGCCTTTTGAGTGGGACACTTTGCAAATATGCATGGTGATCAGAAACATTCATTATTCAGTATTTACCCGACCGTGTGTATAGAATACATATAAGTTTTTAGTCAAACATTGATCTGCTCTACACATATAATAGAAATCTTAAAACACTTCTGCGACAAATTTTATCACAACCCGTCTTTTACAGAGATGTGATTTACAAACTTAGGAAGATTATCGGTCGTGATAATTTTCATGGGTTATTTATTAAAATTATTAGAAAATTTATAAACAGAGGTTACGACCGAAGTATTCTGCGGCGCACTCCTTCTACAGTTTGCAGTTATGCTTACCTCTTTGATTGTGCAAAGACCGGATGGGCGATGGACTCTATGACAACGTGTTCCTAAATCCTTTAAGACGGGAACCGTTTGATGAATGTACTTCACTCCATTTTGTCGTGCCCTAAACGGGGTTTTGTCCTTGTTGTTCTGACTTCAAACGAGTCATCGAGTACATATGAGATTAGCTTCTTAGGTTTAACTTATTTGTGTGTGTGTGTGTGTGTGTGTGTGTGTGGTGGAGGCGTGGGGTGATGACGCTCGTAGTAATCTGTCGTGAAGGAGCATGCTTTTTCGTCGGGCGTGGGGTGGGGATTAGGCCTTTAAAATAAATGTTCTGTAAAAAAACCTTCTTTGTGTTTATAAATAGGACACTGCATAGGAAAACTGTTCCCTAAAATGACCTGGGTATGAGCTATATAGACCCAGAGCCAATCGAGAATTCCTGCACTGACTCGGCCAAAAGTATCAATAGTTTGTACCTATTACACATATATACTGACCAAAAAAAGAAAGTTCCCCCTTTTTTGCTGGTATTCCCATAGGCCAGTGTTTTAGGGCGAAGGACAGCTTGAACAGCGATTTAATTAAATAGTTTTTGATGTTTGTAAGCACAATTCACTGAGTACTAAATATTAAATTAAACAGTTTCAAATTTTGCCAATGAATATACTTTATGGATGCTATTTAAACCTTAAAGGGAGGTAATTTGATGATTTTTGATGAGCAAAAGCTGCTATTTACACAACATGTGTTGTACTTGTGTGTGATATTTTTTTGTTAAGCAACATATAGACAATATTGTCTTGAAAAACGTAGGTAATCTTCTTAGATTTAATGTGTTTTTACCAAAATTGCATGGTTTAAGAAAAAGGTGGATAACTCCCTTGTTTACTAAACTTTTCAAAAACATATTTTGTTTGGACTATTGTTGGTGGTCTATATAATTATTCTGTGTACACCATTGTTTAGTTCCTGTTTTCATTCTATATAAGAAGAGAAAGAATAAGGGGTATTTTTTATTTTTGCTCAGAATATATTAAATGCTAAAAGGAAGCAACAAATCCAAGCAGGAGAGAAACGTAGCAGATTGGGTTTTCTTGAGTCTGTCCATGAGAGATAATATAAGGTACTCTCACAGTTACCTAAGGTGCAACATCTCCACCGGCGAAACCATGTGACTTTTTAATCGGTTTCACGGCAAATAACTGCAATAAAAACACTCGATTCGGGTAGTTGTTCACTTTTTAGTTATCGAATATTAGACAACTAAAGCGTATGTACCACCACCCCCCCCCCCCCCCCCCACCACCCCCACACACCCACCTTTAAGCTAGCATAGCTGTATTTCGCTGTGGACTAGAAAACCGGAGGACCTGTGTTCAAGCCGAGTCGTTGCGTAACCACGTGATCACCCATGTGATGGAGGAGTTTGAACTGTTGGGAAGTTTAAACCGGCCCCACTGAGTTTCGTCGGTATGTCCGTGGCAGATCTGTAGATAAGATGAGTATTTGAGTTTTTACTCATACTTGTTTACAAATACCATCAGTTTTTAGCATTGTGAGTAGATCTGTCATTACTCATCAACTTACTACAAATACTCTAATATTTTAAACATATGTGTTATATATATATATATGTATGTATTGTCCTTTGGAACAGTTTATTCCATATTTAGATGACGAAAATTGTTCTAAGTATGGGTCTAATATTAAGAAAAAAGCCATCCAGTGTTTCGTTTTACTTATCTTCCATTTAATCAGAATAGTTGTTTCATTAAACAGATCTACATCCATTTTGGAAGCATGAATTATTTTAAAAATGTTTTTTACTCTGAACGTGTTCCTTGTTACTCATTCATTTTGAATCTGATGAGTAAATGCTCATTGCGGTCAAAAGTTATCTACAGCCCTGTCTTGGACAAGACACTTACCCATATCCTCGCCGTAAACCGGACGGTCAGTGTATCGTAGTCCATCTTCCGAGCACATTAAAGAACCATAGGCATCAACTCGGTAGTATTAACGAGTTAGGCAAGTTCCTGGATTCCTGGGTATCCGTACCCTTTCTCTGGGGCGCCTCTAAATGACATAGCTGTATGAGTCGTTAAACAATATTCATTTTGAGTTTTAAACTGTAAAAGCAGAATTTTTTTTGGCACAAATCAAACAAATTGATATGCAGATAGCAAAAACAGTTCACATAACCGTTAATATGAATTGAAACATAGAGATACGTAAATGGTCAATATTTACGTTTTGACAAAAAGGGGTACGGAAACAAAGATATCAACTTTCATTTCTATGTTCTGCTTTATTAAAGGTACACACGGCAATCTTGAAGTATTTGAAATGGGTGTCTCGATTTATATATCCAGTATCATGTTTACTTTTACCCTGGGTACATTTAAATATATATATATATATAACGCTTTCAGCGATAAGTTCGTCAAACCTTCAACGAATGATAGATATTGTCTATCAATACACATGCTATTTTAGATATGTTATAAATGCAGCTTAAAGTTATGTAATTACATTCGGAGAAAGACACAGGTCGCCGCCAGAAGTTAATCTTCAAATGGGTCCTGACAGCATAAGAAAAACCAATAATATAATACATGTGGGTATCATATTGAACAGCTCAATGTCAGACAAAGACAAGGTTACCAATGGTTGTAAAAATGCTAAATCCTCATTGTTTTCACTGTTATCTATTAACATTGAATCTCTCTACTTCAGGGTGGCCACTGCTGAGGTTTTGGATTTTTCACTTCCGGAAATTTACATTTGTTATATTTCAAAAATTATAATAAAACTGGAGAAAAAAATTTATACAGTAACAAACTTATGCCCAATAGGGATATTTTAGTGCAAACAAAATGAACATTTTTGAGAAAAATATTTTACCTCACATTTTGTGCCCAAAATTGACACTTTTTAACATAAGCCAAAATGGGGGTAGGGGTACAAAAGATGGTATTTCTTAAAATCTGTTTAAGATATTCACTTAATTTAAACTTTATTACAAAGACATGTGTTAGGATATACAGAGACAGGAATAAAAAGTATTTTCCTATTATTTGTTACAGACCTATGCCGTTATACGTCAGAGCTCGTCGAAATCTAAAAAAAGCACTTTTTTTTTCTCAGTTTTTATTGAATATCTTTCTTATATGGACACCGACCCCCGATTTTTATTTTTTCATTCTAAAACTCAGGTCTTGTATATATTGTAGAAAAAATATCTCAAAAAATTTACTATTCCTTTATCATAAAAAATTGATTCATCACAAATTTAAAAATGCAATTTATAGTAAACTGGGTGAGGTAATGACAAGGGATGTAATAATTTTTCATATGGTGATAAAAATACCACAACCCTTAATTTGTCGTCCTAAAGTATGAACTATTACATTAAAAAAGACGGAAAATCGATACCTGTTCTGCAAACCACACTACATACATATAAGTTGCCATACACAATTTTCAGCTGATTCAGAATTTAAAACCACACTGTGAGAGTGTATTACTAAAGATTAATTTTGCGAAAAAGTTAAATCACCGACCCATCATTTTTTTTGTGAAACTAACTAGCAATAGGTTAGTCTTGATAAAAAAACAGGCAACTAAAAAATTCTTATGATACTTAAATTCAGCAGTGGGCACCCTTAAACCCAATCAAGCCAGTCTCATTAATGGTCAAACATATGTATCCCCGAGATTGTTATTCGGTTCAGAGCTATGGAACAATCTAACATCACGTGACTACGACCTTCTTGAAATGTTTCTGCGTCTTGCTGCAAAAAAGCTTTAATATTCGAACTCGCACCGATATCTGTCTTAGCATGCTAGGTTGGAAATCTATTCGCTCTGAGATTGATCTCAATAACCTATCATTTCTGGGCAGATTGTGCAAATGCCAAATACTACCTTGACACAACGCGTCTTCAACACAAGGTTATCTGTGTTTATATGTAGACATAATGCCGTCCAAGAAGGATTTGTCCCAGACATTGTTACCATACTGAAGAAATATGATCTCTCTACACATTTAATTGAATACGTACAAGGTGGTAGTTTTCCAACGAAACACGCCTGGAAATCACTTTGTAAAACAAAGGTCATTGCCTCTGAATCCAGATCATGGCATCTTCGATTACAGGCGGATGACTGTTTTAGCAAATTTAGGCTACTTAATGCCAATATTGAAATTAATATTCGATTATCTGGGAGTGTGCAACTGACTCCTACAGCCTATTGAATGCACGAACTATTGGTCAATTTTGGATTGAGCAGAGCACCACTCCTACTCAAAATTCACTATGTCATTTGTGTGGCATCTTCTATACTGACATTAGAGTTCACGCAATCATAGAGTGTTCTACAAATGTATATATCAGAAACGTTTTCTTTAATTCTATACAAAAACTATTTGGACATGAAGTGCTGGCCGAAATTAATAAAGGCTCAAATGAGACGAAGTTGCAATATCTAATCGGCAGGCAATTATGCTCACTTCCAGATAGAAGAGCGCATAAACAATTCCTTAGAATAGCCATTGGATTTGCTGCATGCTGTTTGACTACTTAAAGACAACTGAACCGCTGCAAATTATGTTAATGAGATTATTGCCATAGTCAATACATAAGCTGGTTATGTTATGACTTAAATTATGATATATGCATTTGCATAACTGATTGCCAATTTGTGTACATATCCATGTGCTATATTCCCTTTTGAATATTATTTCATCTATCCTTATATTTTATATGCTTCTTTGAATTATGTTTCTTGTTGCTTCAATTTATCTCTGCAAAGAGGAAATAAAGAGAATAATAATAATAATAATATTGCAAAAACAAATGGCTTAATACAATTCCTATAATTAACATTAATGATTGAACAATGCAATTTATGTAGGAAAACTAATGGGACGCCGCTAGTTTTTAAAAAATCAAGATTGCCATGTGTCCCTTTAACATTCTAGTCACTAATAGAGATGACAGTATTGGTTGATAGCTAATAAAATAACATCAACATGGACGCTTCTTATTTTACACAAATAGTATCTGTTTTATTTTATTTTTACGTTGTTGGCTTGGTGGCCGAGTTTTTGGAGTTCTTTTTGTGTGTGTTTTTCCTTCAACAAATTAATGATGATCCGTTTATTCATCCCGTAAAAGGTTTGTGAGGGTCGGGGTGAGCCACCCCTCAACAAACCGTACATACATAACATGCACTATGTATCAAATCATGTTATAAACAAAATAATAGAACATTATAATCAAGCGAAAAATCTGTATATTATAATCTTTTTTTTTTACAATTCTAGATGTATATTATATAATTTCACAGAATTTTAAAAAGGGTCTCACAGCAAACCAGGTGTATTTCAAAAAAAAATAATCAGGTGAAAACATAATATGCTTGTCATTAGTCCCTAGGTTTTCATGTGTCTATTATATGTATTACTTACATATTTTGAGAATTCAAACTCTATAGACACAATATAAACGGTTTAACCAGACATAATCCTTAAATAAATTAAAAATCATCTGTGAACCATATGACCACACTCACAAAAATAAAACGTGACGAGCTCTGGGTCTAGTAAGTTTGCCTTGTAAGATGATCTCTGACAGGTTTCATTGACTATCAGTATACATGTGGATGTAAGGAAGACACGTCTAAGCAGATATTTACAGCCGTTTGCACACACAACTTGGAGGAAATATGGCTTTATCAGGTTAGTGTTTAATTAAGTTGGAGGGCAAATAATAATATTTGATATAATCGTATAATTATTAATACATTCTGATAGTTATAAGTGAAATCATGCATTTTAGCTTCTTGCAAAAAGGAAAACATACTTGTAGTATATGTGCGTGGCCCTACGTTCAAACTTTAGTCATATATCATGTTCAAGCTGAAAACTAGATTTTTTAAATTATATTTATTTGTATTTACTTGAAACTCACATAAATAGAGATAATAAAAATACAGCCGTCCTGAAAGTTTCCCTATGAAAAACATTTATTAAAAAAGTTATAGCTAAAAGAAATATTTGAGTTTTGAGCTTAATCTTGTAATGGACTATAGCATGTGGACAGGTCAATGACGCGAGAATCATAGCTCTTTTGCTTATGGTAGTTACATACTGCGATAAGAGCTACAGTGGAAAACTTGCATATGTATGAAATATGCAAGGAATATAATGTCAAATGTGTGTATGTACGGAGTACAAAATACTGGCATTACACACATTAAAGGGACACGTGACAATCTTCATTTTTTAAAAACTCACGGCGTTTTAAAGTCAAATTGAGATAAGTAAATCGAGGAACACATTAATGTTTGAATAAAACTCACATTGCCATGTGTCCCTTTAATCAATAATTATTGAACGATTTCGACAAATTGTAATTCATGCATTTCTTATAATATTGAGAAGGGTATATATCTGTAATATGATAATGTGAAAGTCTGTCGTTAATGTGGTATTATTTTCATATCGAAATGAGAAAAACTCACACGATTATATTCACTTGTAACTCGTGAACATTAAGTTTTCTAAATGCTCGATTAAAATAAACCCTTTATTTACTCTGAACCGACACATATCCTCTATATATCAGAAGTTAACATATGAATCGAAATATAACTAGAAAACCAGGGCCTGCATTTCGAGGCACGATTTTTTCACCATTTACCTGTACCCGGTTACATGAAGAAGTCCAGATGTTTTATTTGACCAACACCAATGTCGGTCCCAGAGATATTCGCTCCTTACATTCTTAATATTTAATTTAATTAATGGCATTACCAGTGGGGGACGCATGTCGTAGCGGAGACCGGATGTGGCCTATATTTCGTCAAAAGTAGGCCACAATAATCCGACATTTTACACATGATGTTAGATGTAAATAAGAAAGAGCGTGATAATGTTTGATAAAAATCCTTCGAGAAAAAAAACAAGATACGCATGTGGTCTATAACATTACGTGGTCACTGCATGTGTCCATTCACTGCACAAGTGTTTTTTCTTGTGTCCTATACAGCCCTGTGTCCTAATACTAGGGCAAACGTGGTCAAAAATAACATATATTGTAACCACACCTACAACCCATTAACGATGCCATTTTTAAGTGATTACTACCTGATCAGTATGTACCACCGAAACTATTGAGCGAGATATCGCAGGTTCAACGCAACAACGTTTTATCTTGTTCTCTATTTATACGTAGTTACAACAGTTTTGCCTGAACACTCGATATACTTGAACGATTGAACTCAAACACGGACAAACTGACACACATACCACCCGGACCGACGTTGTGATGTTTGCTATATGTAAACGATACCACGATACCAGGTCTTATATCGGCATGTGGGAGCCTTGGAGTTAATATTGATGGTGAACTTGGCGTCCCGTTAATTTGTCTTCATAACTTGCATTTTTTATAATACTGTCGAAGCAGTGTCCGTATTCAATCATTATGTTAGAATGTGTCATCACAATACACATGTGGGCAGCAACGCAATTTCTCAGTTAAATGTAGCAAAAGTGTTTTATACGAAAACTCAAAATTTTAATTATATGCAAGCAGGATGAATTAAAGGGACACACGGCAATCGTGCAGTGTTTGAAATGGGTGTCTTGACTTATATATTCAGGATCATGTTTACTTTTAACCTGGTTACATTTAAATAAATAAATTTTAACTATTCACGTTTTCGTCATATTTTACTTTAAGTTTTAATATATTATTGGTACAATAACATCAAAATTGAATAAAATGCACATACAATTTGTTTATTACTATTCTTATAATTAATATTAATGATTGAACAAATGTAAGTTATGAAGAAAAACAATCGGGACGCCGTGAGTTATAAAAAAATCAAGATTGCCGTGTGTCCCTTTAAAATGACATTGGATCAATAAATCGAGAGACTTGTTTTAATGCTTGATTAAAACTTCAAGATTGCTGTGTGTCCCTTTAAAACACGCGGCTTCTTATGGTAACTTAAAAAAACAGAAGTTACATCAGGCACCATAGGAATCTATTCGATAAAAAGAGTAGGGCACGGATTCCTATGTATCATTCCCCTCTCTCTCTGGGGTGTCTCTAAATAACATATACTGTGTTGTTGAGCCGTTAAACAACATTCATTCAAATATATAGGCCTGTTAATAAATCCCTACCCTAAAATACCCAATCCCAACTATGCTGGTCATAAAACACACAATATAGTATCAGTCCGGCCCAGTGCAACAAAAATGGGCCTTAGATGATGCGTGACCTGCTTTGTTTCAAAAATATTTTCCAAACTGAAAGTAATCACCTTCTTTTTGAATTCTGACGTCATAATGACCAAAGTACACTTCAAACTGTGCTTCACAAAAAGAAGTGCAGCATGTCCATCTTACCTTCATTTGTGATGCGGTTTATGCTAAAAGCAAGTTAAATGTTTCAGAAAAAAAGAAAAACATTCAATACATACCAGCCCTGTGTCTTTCACCACTCCTATGCTTCACAGTAACTAACTCAATAGTTTACCTAGGACTACTTTTGCCTTCCACCAGATGTTCCACCGGATTAATTTCCACCAGATTGACATGGTACCCGGTCTAGCTCCTATATACTAGATGGAACATTAACAGTTTCCCCGAATACAGTGCAATAATTAATAATTATAAATTACAGACATGGAGAAAACCCCAAGTTATAAGTAACTGTCGCGCGGATCTCCTCGGCGATATGTAGTAGAGTAGATCTCATCGAGGGGGTTGATTTAAACATTGAGATGGATGTAGCTCAACGATGTGTTCTTTTCATCTGTCTGTGAAAAAATCAACCAACGAGATGTTCTTTTCATCTGTCTGCCATACTCGGACTACCGATAACTGGTAGTTCTTGGTCGCTGACATTTCCTTTGTATTTAGACAGTTGTAATTGAAAATAATACCTGTCAGAATAAGTGGTGTACTCTAACTACCAGTAACCTGAAGTCACATTAAAGTCATCTAAGCCGATATCGATGTTTAAAGTTCCCCGGCCACGTTTTGTTTCATGATTACGTTTTATGTTTATTTAAATCGAAATCAATACACAACAATATATATTTACAATTCGCACATTGCAATATCTGTGAAAATAGGGAATAAGATTTTATTTGATGTCAAAGAAAACTTTGAACAGGTAAATTAATCCACAGGTAAGTGAATTCATCAATTATACGGCAATAGTTGTGCATCTATACAGTTCAGATTTACCTCATTTCCCCGTGCATTCACGCTGTGGTAAAGGTAGTATCTACGTCATGCAAATAATACTTAGTGTTACATACAACTTAGATGCGGTTTTAAATATATGTTTTCCTCCGGGACTATCAAGAAATATTCATATGATATTTTATTTAAGAGTTAAATTTGTTAATTGATAATACTACAAAAAGTGGAACCATTCATCTTTAAATCAACCAACTCAATGATACCACATCTATCTATTACTTTGAGTACACCAGTCATTTTTTCAATTAAATGATTTACATCTGTGCAAATACAAAGTAAATATCAGCGACTATGCTACAACTACACATGATGCTCGCCTTGTTTTTTACCGCAAAGTTTATACTAGTATTCCAGGCGCGTAACCGTAGTTAGGAAATATTTTATTCGGGTATTTTATTGTATATGTTCGGTATTATTTAATGACAATATTAATTAACATTTTTTTCAGGCAAGGTAGTATTCATTGCCGGCGGAGTAGGAACTGTGGGGTCCGGTATTGCCAAATCAATGCTTAAAGAAGGAGCAAAGGTAAGAGTAGAATTTTTTTTTTTTAAAATACAATTTCTTTTTTAAATATTCACTTGCTTTTTCATGTTTTTTGTTTTATTTATTTAAAAAAACGCATTTACCAGACATATTTATTATTTATTAAAGGCACTTGTAGTAAGAAGTTAATAATTATTCTAATATAGCCTAGTTTAAAATATCTCGTTATATTCAAAGATATATCACTGTAACGTTTACAACGTTAGGAGAATAAGCAAGGCAATGCGAAAGTTATCACTGTAACGTTTGCAACGTTAGGAGAGTAAGCAAAGCAATGCGAACGATTTCAGATGTGTGCGTTATTTTCACATTTTAGGAGTATTAGAATAGAAATAGAACATCGTTTACGGTGAATTATCTTGTAATATATCACTGTTTGTCGTTCAAGAGCCCGAAATTATTGTTTACAATTCAACTCCAAACCGTGATATATTACACGATAATTCACCGTAAATGATGTTCTATTTCTTAAATAAGTTGTTATATTTATTAAAAAATGCATTTACCAGACATATTTATTAAAGGCACGTGTAGTAAGAAGTTAATAAGTAATAAGGAAGTACAATGGCAGAGGCGGTTACATGATTTCCCTTCTTTTAGCTTTCTGTTTATTTTTGTCTCTTCAAATATCCGATATTGATTAACGATTGATTATATTTTGTATAATTCGTCTACAGGTCGGTGTCAGTTCCAGGTCCCAACAGCGTTTAGATGATTTTAAAAAAACATTAAGCAAAGATCTACAGAAAAATCTGGTGCTCTTAAAGGTAAAGATATAATATCTAAACATATAATGTTCAGCACTGTGTTCGTGTAGAAATATACTCCACACAATCAGTTAAGGACCACGTTTTGATTTGTGTCATTTTTTTAAATTTCACCATTATTGAACGTTTTACTGTCTTAGTTAACTTTTTTGTTATTTAACAATTGTTGCTTGACCTAAAAATATTTACTGATATGGATATGAAATGCAGAATATTAAAGACTAAGTAATTATTATTATTCTTTTTTGTCGACCTTAAATTTTTTTCAGGAGTATATATTCAACGTATTTCACACTCTATCTTTAACATTGCCAATTCAAATTCAATCAAACTTTGTCCATGTCTTCAGTATCACCAAGGCCACTCAGATACAAGTTCCATAACTCTGTATTGCATCAGATACATGTTCCATAACTTTGTTTTGCATCAGATACATGTTCCATAACTCTGTATTGCATCAGATACATGTTCCATAACTTCTGTATTGCATCAGATACATGTTCCATAACTCTGTATTGCATTTTAGTAAAATTATGTCAGGCATGTATAGCCGATAGGCGGACTTTCTCGTTATTTTTTCTAAAGCTCATCGGTGACACTAGAGAACACATGGGGACTTGGATATGAAATACACTATGAACACAGAAATGATATTCATTGCCTTTAATGTTGTTAAGGGTCTTTGTAAACAGTTATACTGATTGCAGGAAGATGTGGCGACTGAAGATGGAGCTAAGAACATTTTACAGACTCTGCAGAAACAACATGGTGGCGTAGATCACGTGATAGCGTCAATCAGCGGATGGTGGCAGGTATGAGTTTACGACATCTGTCCTTCAGTGCGTCAATCCGTCCGTCTGTTACGTTTCGTTCCAGAACATAACTCCAAGACCGTTCAGGGTATCTTCATGACACTTACCACACAAACACGTATCAAACCAGTGATATTATGGTGCATTTGGATATAAATACTTTCATAATGTTAAGCTCTTACCGTTTCCATATGCAGAACCAACTAACTGTGCACAGACAACCTCCAGGCAAATACGAATTGGGCGCCTATCCAGAATGAGAGACACACACATCGAATGTATTCTTCCGCCTCCTAAGAGCTTGGAAAAGTAACCAAAAGCATAACAGTCGAACAGGAAACGTAGCATTCACAGTCATAATCAGCTAAATGCGCGCGTACAAAACAAACGACAATTACAAGCCAAAAGCGCGCGTACAAAACAAACCACAATTACAAGCCAAAATCGCGCGTACAAAACAAACGACAATTACAAGCCAAAAGCGCGCGTACGAAACAAACGACAATGCGAGCGTACAAAACAAACGACAATTACAAGCCAAAAGCAAAGTATGCGACACCACAAACATAAACAGGTTAACAACAAATAGGCATACCATCTAAGTGGTCGGAATGGCACCAAGGTCGATGGGAATTCAAACCAAGTTCTAGGGTACACCAAACCTCACTCTTACCTTATTGTCATCCCAATACAACGGGACATTGGAAATGCTTTCTTGTTACAATGTGTACTGTGATTAAAACGTCTACAATATCACAGTTGTGGCCTTTCTCTAACTAACTGCAACTTCTGTTTTTTCAAAACATCTTGGGATTTCTTTGGAATATTATGTTGAATTAAGTGTGCAGTATATACAATATATAGCGAAAATTCCCGTGTTACGTTTCTTTTTCGCTTTAACCACCGTGCTCATCATCGACTCTTAAGATCTATGTCAGCAATTTTCCCAATTAGCATCATATTTTATACTCTTTGGTGATTGTAATGCACACAACTACATCTGGTGTTGTAAGGACATAAATGATAAACTTAAAAACGTATTTGCCACAATGTATGTCTATTTTTTAATGATAACAAATCAGACATATATTTACATCCAGTTTCACGGTTTCATTCTTCAATTGATCTAACAATACGCGATCCAACACTGTTAATGTATTTTTCGCGGTGTGCTGGTGACGACATCTGTGAACGTGACCATTCTTGAAAATACGGTCCACCCTTCTCGAAAGAACGCAAAGATGGAAACTCCGCAAAGGCTGAATGGAATGCGTTTCAATCCCTTTGGGAAGAACAGTTAAAGTTCCCCGGCCATGTTTTGTTTCATGAACATGTTTATGTTTATTTAAATCGAAATCAATACGTAACAATATATATATACAATTCACACATTGCAATATCTGTGAAAAGCGAGAATAAGATTTTATTTGATGAGGTAGAAAACTTTGAACAGGTAAAATAATCCACAGGTAAATGTAGTTTTCAATTATCTTGCAATAATTTTGCAGTTATTCAATTCAGATTTTCCTCATTTCCCCGTGCAGTCACGCAGTGGTAAAAGTAGTATCTACGTCATGCAAATAATACTTATTTTACATACAACTTAGTAGCGGTTTTAAAAATATGTTTCTCTCAGGGACTATCAAGAAACTTTCATATGATGTTTAAGAGTTGAATTTGTTAATTGATAATAGTACGAAAACGGTGGCCATTCGTCTTTAAAGCCAAAAATGTCGAAGACGCAACTGTCTTTTTTTCCACGATACTTCATGATATAGCTGATAAGACTGCCCAAAATTCCACAAAAACCGTGGTACGATGATGACAGAAAAAAAGGCAGTCGACGATCATAATAATGCTGCATTAAATATGTTTAACTTGCGGCCAACTAAAACTAATAACGATATCTTTAGAGGTCACTATGACGGTGTAAACTAGTATATCAACGATTTTTCACGTCAGCATTTTATCACGTGTGAATTTTACGTTACGAGCATTTGAGTGCACATGATGTGCGTTTTAAAACAAACATTTGTAACTGTATGCCTTTCTGTAATACTATTAACAATTCAAATACATGTAGTAGTATACAACTGTAAACATATTTGATATCATACTTCATGTATTTTACTGATTTTTTTCTAACTAATTTGCTTTCAGGGTGGCACATTGACTAGCCAAACTGTAGCTGAGTTTGACAGTCATATAAAAGAGAGAGGAACGTCCCACTTTATATGCTGCAAAACATTTCTTCCCGTCCTCGCAAAGCAGAAAGGTAACGTAAATAATGTCAAGCCGTTTAAAAAAACTGCTTTGCTTTTATTCACAGTATAGTAACGTCATTTAATAACCGCCGAGGAAAAAAACCGGAGAGTAACACGGGAAAGGTTTAAAATAAAAAAGGAGTTCCCTTGGAAGCAAACACACAAACAAAAGAGAAAAGTATCAGTCTCGGTTTTAATGAGTCCGTTCATGAGAGGTGTATGTGTCTTGCAACACCTGTCACGCCCCTAGCACAGGATTAATCTGTATTCTACTTTAAAGCCACTGTTGATCAAAGAGGACCAGTAAGTAATAACACTACTGATTTGTAACCGGGGCGACTTTTTACAGTGCCACACAGCACTAAACAAACCTAAACAAACGCTGGTGTGAATTTCAATAAATACAGAAAAGGGGATACCTTGGAAGCAAACACACAGACAATAGAGGAAAGTAGCAGACTCGGTTTTAATGAGTCCCCGTTCATAAGAGGTGTATGTGACTTGCATTACCTCTCACGCCACTAGCACCGGCTTAATCTGTATTCTACTTTAAAGCCACTAAGATTTTGCTTGTTGATCACAAAGGACCAGTAAGTTATAACACTACTGATTTGTAGTCGGTGTAATTATGTATGCTTTTATTATAAGACGCAAAGTCCTTCACTAATATGGTAATGAATAAACACGAGCTGTGTTTGTACGTCTTCTTTATTTGACCTGGAGATTAACATTTATCAGTGGGCGAAAGTTCCAGTATTAGAATGCATGATGGGTAGATTTATAGACTGGCTTTAAACACATACTGTTACAGTGGGTGCGACCTTTTACAGTGCCACACAGCACTAAATAACCCTAAACAAACGCTAGTGTGGATGTCAATATATACTGCAAAGAAGATACTTTGGAAGCAAACACATAAGCAAGAGAGAAAAGTAGCAGACTCGGTTTTAGTGAGTCATGTGTAACACATTTTACGCCAAGTCACAGACGCCTACAACATACTGAGCAAAAATATCACGGAGACATAAATTGGCTATACAATGTATGCCCGAACGTTTTTATTTCCAATTCTGCCACAAGGTGCAAACTTTAGGGCTGGTCTCCATAAAGTATTATCTCTGAACCGGCCCACCTTTAAAATGCATAACCATAACCATCAAAGTGCATACAAAGTCAAATAAAAACCTGTTCACTGCCGCTTTGTGCAATCATGAAACTCGGTTGCCGAATATGTACGTCATCTATATCAGGACCAGATTGAGCACATATCAATATTTAATTTAAATCCAATAGTTTGGTGTTAAAAAACATTTATTCCATGTACATGATGTACTGTATTCATTTATTAGGTACAACGTACACTATGTTGACTGGCACGGGTGGAGAAAAGTGTTTTTCACCAGATATGTCAATGGTAACTGTTGGTGCTGGATGTGCGTTTGGAATCTCGGAAGCTGCTCAGTCAGAATTTAAAGACTCTGAGGTGGCATTCAGTGAGTTTCGTATTGGAGTCCTTATTCAAGCTAAGGTAATGTTTATTTATCATACTGATATACACGCTTCGTCCTGATCATATATTTTGCTTTATCGGCAATGATTGATAAAACACAAAAGCAGACGGAGTACCTCGGCTTTCACTGTACTTTAAATGACGTCATAATAGTGTCTAACAAAAAAGGAATGTCAGTTTCAAGCCTAAACATGTCCACCAAATGTGAATATGTGATCCCATAACTTATTGCTTAGGATGAAATCGCGCAATTTTATATTTAGTGGTATTTAACTTAACGGCAATAACGACACGTTAAGACACGTTTTTTTTGTGTCGTCTGCGTAGCATGGCAGAAGCTTAGGAATCAATTTGTCCTTCGTCTGCGCCCGTCGTCCGTTGCCTTCACACACATCTTCATCTTATCAATGAGAATGTCGTTACAAATGTCCAGTAACGCTGACTTTCATTTTGGCAGAGTTTTTCATACCTTTTTTTTTCTTTTCTTTTTTATAAAACTTTAACCTGTTACCTAGCCAACCCCATAACTGTCCGTAACTTGAAAAGTATTTGACCTATTGTTATGAAACTACAATTCTTTCTTAGCAATTATCCATTGCAGAGTTATGCCCCTTTTTTATAAACTTTAACAATTCAAAAATCTGCTTCATAATTTATGAAGGATTGCATTCCCTGTCTTCAAACGTTAAAGTTAGATTATCCTTGCTGAAAAAGCACATGGCAGTCGAAACAAGTATCTCTTCTAGTTGGTGTTATGCGACTAATGAGTTCTGAGATCTTGCTATTGAATTTATTAAACGAGTATGATATAATGCAACGGTTTGCCATCACATATCAGCAAACATGCCTTAACGTGACGTAAAGCAACACCAGTATTATACATTATGACATGATTATGTCGTGATTGAAATACACCACCAGAAGCCGTTTTTTCTTTGGTGATACCTAAATAACATCAAGAAAACTGACGAGAGTTAAAAAAAATCAATAATTCATTAATATTTCAATAACTAATTTGCATATCTGAACTCAACGTTGTTTCATGGATGAAACGTAAACATATTTAACATAATTTCATTAGATGAAGCCTAAACGTGATTTAAGTTGACCCATGCATGCACTCTCCTATGTGGAACTACTTATCTAAAAAAAAGTCGATATACATATTTATTATCTTATTTTAAATATGTTATTCAATCTTAAAATGTTGTTTTGATCAACATGTTGGACTTATAATTAATCAGGTTTCTTTAAATGAGTGTATTCAATTTTGATGCTGTTAATATCCTGTCTTACAGCTGCAAGCGGAGATAGAAAACGCACAGAAAAGCAGTGACATGTCCGTGTGGAACGAGAGCGCCGGCGGTGCTGTGGGGCACGATCTCATAGGCGACTTCATGGTGGATGTCATCAAAGCTAGAGTGAGAGGCCAAATCCGCTTTGCAAGCAAGAAAGAGATTGATGCCAAGCGAAAAGAATTCCAGGCGATTTGGAAGAAATGAAACCTACAGAGCTTTAATTACTCAAATGAAAAAAAAAATAGAGAAAAAAAAAATAGAGAAAAGAGTAAAATAAAATTGTACAAGGTTTATAAAGAGTTCGTAGATACAGAATCGTTGCATCTTTTGAATAGTAAATAAATAAATAATTTTATTTTATGCTTAGCAGCGAAATGGTGGATTTTATACAATGAAATAAAGGCGGTATTTCCTACATGTGAAATATAGTTGGGTTTTTTTCACTGCCTTATTCACTGTTTAATATATCATTCGACTGGAAATGGTCTAACTAAGAAAATGAGCTATAGTGTTTAAAACTGGTCAAGTATTTCAGAATTGTTGTCATTTATAGTGAAAATGTTTCAAGAACTACTTGTTCAGCCTTGTTGTCACTGAGCGTTCCAAGGCGGTAATCCGTTGTTTGTGATGCCGCACATTTTGCTTCAATGTTGTTTGTTCTGTATGCGTGTTGTTGGTTGACTTCGTTCTGTTAAAGGGACACACGGCAATCTTGAAGTATTTGAGTGTGTGTGTGTGTGTGTAGTTCTAAGGTTTATAGTCCGTCCGCCAACGAACACGTCAAGGTAAACCTGACGCGATGGGCACAATAGAGTCTGGACTTCTTGAAGTATTTGAAATGGGTGTCTTGATTTATATATCCAGTATCATCTTTACTTTTACCCTGGTTATATTTAAATAAATCGATTCACTATTTCGTCTTATTATACTAGAAGTTTTAATATATTATTGGTGCAATAATATCAAAAAATAATAATATGCCAAAACAAATGGCTTATTACAATTCTAATAATTAACATTAATGATTGAACAAATGCAATTTATGTTGAAAAACTAACGGGACGTGTCCCTTTAATGCTACATTTCCTGTTCGACTTTTATATCTACTTAACCCTTAAACCGCTGCTTATATATAATGGACTGTTTTTTCTTTGAACTAAGACCATTCCATTTATGTGACAAAGGGGTATTTTGGGGGAAATGACTGATCAGAAAACGGACATTACTCGCAGGCTGATCTGGGTTTACAATGGACGCAAAGGCTATTACAGTCGTGGTAAAATGTTTGAAACATAAATACTAATACTGACGTAACGTTGCATGACATGTATGTCATTTTTGTTTTCTTTGTTATTTACTAATATTTCAAGCAGTTTGAAAAGAAGGCTACATGTTCCGGTAAACCGAATAAGTACTCATTCTTTCCTCTGTTTTTTCCCAATGGAATTTACTCCCAGCTGAGGTCGTTCTGCAGAAAGACATTCAATAGTTCAGTTGGCTGTCAGTCGCTTTCATCAAGTTACACCTTAAGTACATCTGCTGTTTTTAAAGCTTTTATCTTATTATGCCGTTTTGAACACTTTTATATACTATCGACAATATGTTCTTGTCTACTAACTAGACACGACGCACAATTGCCCGATTATGCCCGCGTGTGTGTGGTGGTGGGTGGGTGGGGGGAGGGGGGCATGGGGCAAAATAAAGATAGATACGTGCAAAATAAAGATAGCTACGTGTAGCTACTTTTCGCTATGTATAAGTACCCTAAGTATTCAAGCAATATAAGAAAGGCTAATACAAGGTAAATCAGGGACATGTTTAAGCGTATATACATTTATCACATAACGCCCCTTGTTAGCAGTGTCGAACACCCATTTAATATTCTATGGTATGACACACGTGTAATACAACCTGGAACGATTTTGATTGGTTGAGTTAAACCTGTAACACTACGCAAGTATATTAACTGAAACTATTTTCTTTATTACAAATTCACCCAGATCTGAGTCATAAACTTATTATTTGTGACAGCTTATAAAAAATAATGCACGTTATAAAAAACATTGTTGTTGGTTTGTTAAAAAGTTTGCGTAAACTGCTATTTTGTAAAGAGGTAAAACACGAACTCTTTTATACACAACGTTATAGGGGCACTCCACAGTTTAATGTACATTGCTCAATCATCAAACCCATGACAAGCCCTTAGCATGAATCCTTGAGCAAAAATAAATCACATCATCATTGTGTCATAAATTTCTTAGAAGACAATAAAATCACCCATGTTTCCATACCAAATAAATGTATCAAAAAGCATTTTCTGTACAACTTTATTCCCATTTCTTTAAGATTACCTCACCCCTCAAAACATGTTAAAAAAACAATTTTAGCAATATTTCAAATGTCAATAAATAAAAATAAAAATAAATCCTACACATATCAGGGTCATGTCTGCACTCATAATGCTCTTGCATATCAGGAAATGCTAAATTTTACATACCTAGTCCGGCGTTTTAAAAAGTTATTCCATGCTGATCTCCCTGTGATTGAAAATCAGCCATTTTACCTATTTTTAGAAAGTTTTTGATTGGTTCACATTTTTCTATTTATAGCCTTCAAAAAACCCAAAGAATGCATATTCCAATACACCAATATAAACTTAGAAGTACTCAAAACTGAAAACAACATCATATATGCTTCATAATTACTATAAATACCATCCATGGACCTAAAAGATGCTTAGTTGATTTTTTTCTGATTTACACATGGACATACATGCGAAACTGAGGAGTGCCCCCTATGTGCGAGATGCGACGTTACGACGTCACATATTGTATGACGTTTTGGCGCTAAAGTGTGTCTGACGTCGTGGCGGTTCTATGTCCATCTGAATTATTTTTTACTAATTTGATTGCAATGTTATGTGATAAAAAGGATCAACGAGCCAAAAGGCTCGTTAAAATTAAAATAATTCATAACTCGTTTCATAAATCTTATATGAAATGGGAACTCGTTTAAGATCCTCTATGTATCATTTTGTCCCTAAGACATATAAAGACATGGTTTCAAGAACGTTTTGGACGTAACAACGATGTGTTATTAGGTTATGATCTTAAAAGGGGAACATCAGGCTTGAGGACAACATGTGTTTAAAATAAATAAATAAGCTATAAAATAGCCAATTTAAAAAGGGAAAGCGCTCCAGGATACGGATGGAACATTAACAGTTTCCTATTATACAACGCAATAATAAGTACAAGTCTTATATTTTTTTATTTTTTTTTATTACATTTCTATGCGTGAAAGATCGGGATTTCTCAGTGCAAGAATATTCATAATCGCTAAATATTAATAACTTACTCCGAACACAATAATAACTAACGTTGCTAACTTAGAACACAATAATAACTAACGTTGCGACGTTTAGTCGTGACGTCAACAAAGTGTTGCTGACGTCGACGTCATCCGCCGATAATGTTCAATAAAGCGAATATTTGTTTGCAAAAACGTAATTTAAAATGTAATAAATAGATTATTTAACTGCTGGGATCGATTATTGGGTAATCCTTCACTTGATGGTAGACGTGCTTTGTTTGTTCACTTATTCGCGTCCGCTCGTTCGTGAAAAGAACCACACGTCTACCACTCTCGAAGCATTTCCCTATAATCGATCCCAGCAGTTAAATAATCTCTATATTTTTATCTTTTTATATTTTTAATTTATTACTAGTACAAGTCTTATCAGGCCATTATGGCCATATTGTAATCCCCAAGTAATATACTGAACAAAAAAAGAAACTTCCGCATTTTAAGCTGTGATTTGCTTAGGGTTGACTTTGTTACACTTTGTACACCAATCTAGATACAATTTCATCATTATATACTTATCACTCAATCATTCTAATCAATATAAATAATCATCAAAAACCATAGTTAGTGTGTTGCTAAAACATGTTTTATTCAAATAGCGAAATCACTATATTTGTATTATAAAGGGAGGTAATCTGAAAATATTCATTCTTGAAAGCTGTATGGCGCAAAAATGAGTGAACAAGTCAGCTTACTTTCACCGTCTTTTTGGTGTTGGGGTTATCTTCTGTTTATTTCAATAGAACAAAACTGTGATAAATCAAAGTTTAAACCATAAGACCCGGAAATGCTGTTTAAACCAAAAACAAGGGGAATAACTTCGCTTACAAGTTTGATTCAAGGAAAACTGTTTTCATGACAGTGCTGGCCTTTTAACAAATATATTTTCATTGTGTCTACATGTATGGGTAAAGTTGCGGAAGTTTCTTTTTTTTTGTTGAGTATAGTTGTCAGGATAAGCACCTCGGCGATGCTTTGCAATACCACTACAAGTTTAAATAGCCTACCATGGAGCGTAACTTTCGGGTCTTTTATTTTACACCGCGACTGGCCTAAATCTCATACCATTCCTGGTTAATGGTACTTTCCTTTGATAAAATGAGGTGTAGAAGTAAATACAAAAAGAGGGCCAAGATGGCCCTGAATCGATCACCTGAGGATCTTTGCAATGATGACAAAATTGTCCTCTCACAAATGCTGATAGAAGATTTGTTTAAGTCTTTTCTTATGTAAGTGTATGTAAAAACATGAAACATCTCTACCTACAAACTTTGGACCCAGGGGTTGCAGCCAACTTTGAGTCCAGGGACTTCAAATGAGCAAACTTGGTAGACCAGTGGTTAGCAATCAATAATAATAATAAAGAACAAAAGAACAAGAGGGCCTGCTCTAAAAGCCAAATGGCTCTTATATCAAGGGGTTTCATTATATAATTCCTATCAATACCTTTTTACAAGTGCAAAACACAACAACACCCTCAACCGAAATGTAAACCCACAACTCCATCATATCCATAATGCTAACAATTTAAAAGAAGATTTTTAAGTTTTCCCTATATAAATCTATTTTAAACATGCAAAATCTTTATATACAAACTTTAGAAAATTAACAAAAGAAAAAACACATCCAAACAGAAAACAATAATAATCAAAGTACCGAAGGTACTGAGAGCATGGTGAACTATGATGAAATTGCGTTTTAGAATAAAGTCGTGTTTGATTACAATGAAACCGGAACTGGATTCAAAATCCATACTGTTTGTTTACAACAGTTTTGATAAATCCTGAACAAGATTTGAGAAACTGCGAATCCTGCTCTCGGGATGGATTCGTGCAGATTCAAAACGGATCATTCGTAACACTTCGGCCAATGATGCTACGAATGACAGATCAGGCCTACAAAAGTGTTTGTTTCCCCTTAGATATCTTTAAAAAAAATAGGTAGGGTTAGGATTTTCTTTTCTTTCTTTTTTTTCTCTAACTTTGGATGCCTGAAACAGAAACTTGGCTGGACCTTGGAACAAGGTGTGTATTGAATGTTCCATGCATTAACTGTTATTTCATTCAATAAATAAAACATTCCATAGTAAATAAACTTAATAACCCTGACAATCCTGTATTACTAATCAAAAGCTGTTCTTGTGTACTGGTCACAGATAATGTTTTGCCATTTGCAGACTTTGAAGGACAGATTTAAATTCAATGGTTTCAAGACATATTAATGCTTTTAATATTAACATTTACCCAAGGGTTAAAATATTCATAAAGACCAGGCATTCACAATTTAATTTTATTTACCAAGTAAATTATATTAACTTGTTAACTAGGGTTAAACAACAAACCACATTAAAATACACTCACAAAATATTGATGACTATTAAATATTTCTGTGTGTTTACTCAATTTATTATTTTGTTCATGATGACGCTGACATCGTTTCATTCATTTATATTTACATATCTGATGGAAGTATTTGTATAACACATACACAACTAGAAACATCCATTTGACCATGAATCACATTTTAATTGCTTCATGCGCAGTTAAAACTATGACGTTTCAAGAAAAAACAAGTGACGTGAGTATACCATAAAAGATTAGGAAGGCGTGGCTAAACGTTTACGCTGTCCCATTTGCCGAGTGAAATTATAAAGGTTTACTCCCTTCCCGATGAAATAAAATCTGTTATTCACTCCAAAACAACAAATATCCTCTAAGTATATATGAATATAAAAGGCATATGCCGCCACAATGCAGTTAATCCATTCTCGTTCAGACCATCGAACCAGCAGGACCGTGACCATCATCGACCACCATCAACGTCGGGCCCGGTGTGGCTTATTTTTCGGTCCCATCGAGCCGAACGTTGAAAGTGTAGTGTTTAGTTGTCATCTGCACTGATACACGTTTCGATATGGTATACACCCCACACTAGGGTGATACCGTGGCCCTTCTCAGGGCCGTTTTTTGTGATCTACTGAGACATAACCACCACGGATACAGACCATGGAGCATACACAGAATGGAAGACGCCGTAACATCACCCCCGCACACGTTGGGGAACGTTCCGGGGGTCGTCCACCATTTTGTGCCAGCTACAGGACGTAAACATCACGGGACCTAAAATCTTTGGATAAATCCTACGGGATATACACCAGCCGTATGATGCTGGACAACGACGATGTGGTACGACGGCGTGTATACCGGAGGAGCCATCACCACGACGATGTGGTACGACGGCGTGTATACCGGAGGAGCCATCACCACGACGATGTGGTACGACGGCGTGTACACCGGAGGGGCCATCACCACGACGATGTGGTACGACGGCGTGTATACCGGAGGAGCCATCACCACGACGATGTGGTACGACGGCGTGTACACCGGAGGAGCCATCACCACGACGATGTGGTACGACGGCGTGTACACCGGAGGAGCCATCACCACGACGATGTGGTACGACGGCGTGTACACCGGAGGAGACATCACCACGACAATGTGGTACGACGGCGTGTACACCGGAGGAGCCATCACCACGACGATGTGGTACGACGGCGTGTACACCGGAGGAGCCATCACCACGACGATGTGGTACGACGGCGTGTACACCGGAGGAGCCATCACCACGACGATATGGTACGACGGCGTGTTCACCGGAGGAGCCATCACCACGACGATGTGGTACGACGGCGTGTACACCGGAGGAGCCATCGCCACGACGATGTGGACGACGGCGTGTATACCGGAGGGGCCATCACCACGACGATGTGGTACGACGGCGTGTATACCGGAGGAGCCATCACCACGACCGTGTAAAACCTCCAACACGGACTCCACGAGCGATGGGATCATTCTATACATACACCGGCTACGTCACAACTGACGATAAGCGAACCTGGCGGACACAATGGCGATGGGATTGACCTATCTGGGAGGCTTCAAATCACCTGTGCCCTGATTGGTTGAGACGATTTCGAGCTGGCAATCGGATTGACCTAGTCACAATTCTGCAGGCAATCCGATTGGCCAAAATCTTCTATTGAACTTCATAATCTACTTGGAACAGCTAAATTTTCTACAGGCTATCTGCGATGGATTTCTACTCTTCTACAGCTCTGCTGATGCCTTCTACAGTTCTACAATAAACTACTTGGACGAGATACGTTATGCTACAACAGGACTCTCCGGCTTCCGAAATCTTCTATTGAAAAAGCTCATCAAAATTACTAGTTTCAACACGGAAAAGCTCTATATCATCATGCAATTAATCCATTAGTTGGCAGGAGCCAAAGCACTAAGAGAACAAATCGTTAAGGACATGACAATACAAGCTTGAAGATAAACGTTAAACGTTTATTCAGGTAGACGTCATTTGGGGTCCACACTCTGTCGGGTCATCGAACAAAGAGATAAGCATAGTTACGAAGTGAAAATGAATCCACCAATGTATATGTCATGGCAGTCTGCGACAAGATGTGCATAGTTCCTACCAATTTGAATACTAACAATTTGCATATAAACAGTAGTTCCATATCTGGCGGAAATAGTATAGAATATGAATATAAATACTTTAAGAACTTCCTGACGGGAAATTGCCGTTAGTAAAACCAAGGATTTGTACAATAAGAGGATAAGAATATATGATGAAATCTCGTAGACTCTCGCGTAGAAAGTACGAGATTTCAGCGTCTATCGATAAGGCGGGTCTTCCGATAAGACGGGTCCGATCGATAACGATAACGCGGCGAGCTTACCTGTACGTTTCGACACAACACCAGTTCGGTGCTACTGCTGTATTTATCTCATATATTACGTGAGAAATATACAGCTTCTTTTTAACTGGCGGCTTGTTAATTACTTGATTATATAGTCAATAGAAAAATCCCTAATTGCATAAAGCACTCGGGAATTATGGCTCAGGGTTGTGTCACGAACACGGAGACTAGTTCGAAAATGGTTTTAATAACATGTATAAACACACGGTGATACTCTGACTACCGCGAAAATGATGACGATCCTATGCTCTAAATATGTAATTGTAGCATGGTCACAGACAATTCTCTTTGTTCAGACACAGGTGTAAATCGTTTAATTGAAAATAAGACCTGTCAGAATAACTGTGAGAATAACTGTGAGAATAACAGTGAGAATAACTGAAATAGAGCTGAAATGGACATGCTACAAAACAAATATTTTCTTCGAGTTTAAAGCGCGGCGTCGTCCGATCCTTTTGATATGTCCCGAGACTTGAATGCATAATTATAGTTTGCGGCTTAAACTGTTATTTTAATCAATGCTTTATTTAAAAAGATGGTTAATTTAAAAAGTTGGTTAACTTAAACACCTCGATGGGCTACGCCCATCTCGATGTTTAAATGAACCAACTCAATGAACCCATACTCTATCTATTACTTATTCCTTGCTGTAATAATAAAATACTTTAAATACCAATAATTATCGGACATTTTGTTTTATACTTCTTAAAGTGTTTGGATTACCAGGCGTAAATCATTAATATTAATTGTATTGTTTTCGCTAGGAAAACTAACATTGTGTGACGCGGTGTCGGTTGATATTTGTTTTCTTCTTTTGTAACGATTTTAACCGTATTGCAATTAGACCAATTGAATTAAAAAAAGCATCTTGTTTGTGCAAATGTATGGTAATCAATTAGCGAAATTATCCTTTATTTTCTTCGAGTTTAAAGCGCGGCGTCGGCCGATCCTTTTGATATGTCCAGAGACTTGAATGCATAATTATAGTTTGCGGCTTAAACTGTTATTTTAATCAATGCTTTATTAAAAAAAAAACTGTGAACATGCATCTCTTGTACATATTTACCATTTGGTAATGTCATTCTGATTATCTTTACGTACATGAACATGTCTTACGGAAAAGATGATTTTAATAATTTTGATGATCTAGATCTTGAAGCTTTATTAGGCGAGTTTACTGCCAGTGTAAATGAGGTCTCTGATGATGAACTGTGTGATAATGGTGTAGATATGAGTAATAAGCCGACTCCTAAACTGTCCATGCTATGCATGCCACGAATCATACATACATTTTTTTAAATTTGTTTGTGCGTGCGTACTTTATCAAAAGCTCCCACTCCTCATCCCATTCCCCGGACGTTTGAATTGTTAGCTCCACTGAGAGTATTACCGCATGTCATAAAATGCGGTACTTACTCGTGTTTTATTGCTATGATGTTAAGTATATATTTATGCTCGCCCTATGGCACTAGTGTCTTATTGCTGTGAGTTTCATAAAATATATACCGAATATGCACCCAATTTGAGCGAGTTCCTTATCTTTTCTCAAAACACAATGTCATAAAACTGGGTATTGAGACCCATGCTATATTGATTTGGTAGTGCCATAAAACACATGCCGATTATGCAGATATTTAAGCAAGTTGCCGCCTTATCTTTTGCTAATAACAACACCATGTCATAAAACCGGGTATTGAGATCCATGCTATATATGCAGCTCATTTGAGCTGGTGTCTTATATTTCGCTGGTAACAACACTAGGTCATTAAAATCCGGTATTGTCCCATACTACATGTAGAGTGCCATATCTGAAGCAACTATTCAAATAGATGCTCCACAAGCTAAACAATAACACGAAGACTAAATTCAGAAATTCATAGCTTTTTATTTGAGTTATGTAAACAAAAAATACGGTAATAAAGAGTTCAAAACATACGGTAATAAAAGAGTTTTAATAAAATTAACATAAACAAGAAATGACACATACAGTGCAAAATTATTCCAAAACATTTCAATATATGGTTCAAATTTGCAGTCCCGTGCATAGGAATGTATAAAGTAGAGTATGGAGTGGTTCCTGAATTCCTCTGTATCCTTCCCCTTTTGAAGCGGCTGAAAACAAACTAAGATAAAGTGTTACTTTTATAAGGGATTAAATGCAGAGTATTGGTTTAAAACTGAATATTAATGTTATAATTAATATTAAAGGTCACGATTTGTTTCTATTTTATCTGTGTTAAGTATATATACCCATGACTTACAATCTGTATTACGTTGTATTAAGTATCACCGTCGTGAGTTTTCAACATGTACCACTTATTGTAGTAGTATTTTTAAAATTTTAGAATTATTTTTTTAAAGAAATATTGTGTCCCATTGAAATGTGAAAAGAATATACAAATAATGTTTTGCTTGATAAAAGGACAACCATGCAGTATGAAAACTATGTAAGAACACAAATATATTATATATATTTAAAAAGAACACGATTGTGTTCCTTTATATTAAAAAGGCGATAACACATGGTATTTTTTGGATTTTCTAAATTATTTCTTAGAAGAAATAATCTGCCAATTTGAAAGCTGAAGAAAAAAATATAATGCTTTGTATGATGAAATAAAGGTTACCATGCAGTATAAAAATTATATAAGAACACAAATATGTGTATTTTTCAGAAGATGAACATGATTTTATGCTTTTCTATTAAAAAGGCACTAACACACTAGTGTTTCTAAATTTAGTTTTTTATAAGTTAAAAGTGAATTATAACAAGAAATATATGCCCATTTGAAAGCTGAAATACTTTTTTTTATAATGCTTGGTATAAAATAAAGTTAACCATGCAGTATAAAAATTATATAAGAACACAAATATGTGTATTTTTTTAGAAAATAACATGATTGTATGCCTTTCTATTAAAAATGCAGTAACACACTAGTGTTTCTAAATTTTGCTTTTAAAAGTTCAAAGTGAATTATAACAAGAAATATATGCCCATTTGAAATCTATAATTCTTTTTTTTATAAAATGCTTGGTATGAAATCAAGTTAACAATGCAGTATAAAAACTATATAAGAACACAAATATGTGTATTTTTTTAGAAAATAACATGATTTTACGCCTTTCTATTAAATAGGCAGTTACACACTAGTGTTTCTAAATTTTCAAAGTGAATTATAACAACAAGAAATATACTGCCCATTTGAAAGCTGAGAAAAAAATAAAAAAAAATACTTTGTACAAAATAAAGGTTACCATGCAATATTAAAATTATATAAGAACACAAATATGTGTATTTTTAAAAAATAGAACATGATTTTGTGCCTTCCTACTAAAAAGGCGATAACATCGTATTTATTTTTTTGGTTTTAAACTCAAAGTGAAATTTAAATCAGAAAAAAAATACGGAATGGTATCGATATCAATATGTTATTTATTAAATTTTAATAACCAAGTCGTATAACGAATACATTTATAAACAAAAACGTATTTCCTTCAATGGAAAACATATTTTATATCACTATTCCTAAAAATACGATTACCCCACCCGCCAACATCACACTGCCGTGAATCGGGAGAATATCAACATAAAATTACACTACCAACGAAAAACATTTGGAATATAAACACTTCCTCATTAAAATACATCATATTAAACTAATACTTACTCGATAATTGCTTATATAAAGCGTTATCTTGCTGTTTATCGACATTAATCTACCCAGCGTTGTATTCAATATTTTCCAAAATGGCGGTTGAAGATGATGACTGTCATGTGACACGATCTCGGGATTTCTGTCCGAGAATTTGCGAGACTTCCTTTTTGGCCCTATATAATTTGACCTATTTTCTAATCCTCTTATTGTACAAATCCTTGGTAAAACTATGTCGTCCCCCACTCCCTCAACTAACAAAGGTCTTTTGAATAAGAACCGATAAGGTTGTGTAGTCAGTCTGTTTATGATGTAGAAGTGTATATACATATATATGAACTTGAATTTATCAGGAACGTCGTATGTCTTAAGGACGTATAATGTGTATCTGGTAAAGGGCCATAATTCTGGTGTAGAAGTGTACATGTATATACATATATATGAAACTTGAATTTATCAGGAACGTCGTATGTCTTAAGGACGTATAATGTATAACTGATAAAGGGCCATAATTCTGGTGTAGAAGTGTATATACATATATATGAAACTTGAATTTATCAGGAACGTCGTATGTCTTAAGGACGTATAATGTGTATCTGGTAAAGGGCCATAATTCTGGTGTAGAAGTGTACATGTATATACATATATATGAAACTTGAATTTATCAGGAACGTCGTATGTCTTAAGGACGTATAATGTATAACTGATAAAGGGCCATAATTCTGGTGTAGAAGTGTATATACATATATATGAAACTTGCATTTATCAGGAACGTCGTATGTCTTAAGGACGTATAATGTATATCTGATAAAGGGCCATAATTCTGGTGTAGAAGTGTATATACATATATATAAAACTTGAATTTATCAGGAACGTCGTATGTCTTAAGGGCGTAAAATGTATATCTGATAAATGGCCATAATTCTGGTGTAGAAGTGTATATACATATATATGAAACTTGAATTTATCAGGAACGTCGTATGTCTTAAGGACGTATAATATTATCTGATAAAGGGCCATAATTCTGGTGTAGAAGTGTATATACATATATAAAATGTATTTTTATGTGTGGACCTAATACTGTTGATACCATTGACCGATATGTTTATCTTGGTCTAACTCTAACTGAATATTTGGATTATTCCATTACTGCTAAACTCGTTTCTCAAAGTGCTAGTAGAGCTTTAGGTTTGCTTATAGCTAAATATAAAAGTATGGGTGGTATGCCCTATGATGTTTATACAAAACTGTATGATTCTCTTGTCTGGCCTGTTATTTCATATGGAGCTTCTATATGGGGAAATAAATAATTCTCTTGTATAAATGCTATACAACATAGAGCCATGAGGTTTTACTTAGGAGTAGCCAAATACACTCCAGTGGCCGCGTTATCAGGTGATATGGGTTGGATACCTCCTTGTATTAGACAATGGAAAATTGTGTGTTACCATTGGAGTCGTAATGTAAATCTTAACAATACAAGGATAAATAAACGTATGTTTGTTTGGGCTTATTATAAAGCTAACCGAAATTGTAAAAATTGGTTCCACTCTGTTGTTGATAAGTTTAAAAGAATTGGCTTAGATACCTACACGAATATAAATGTTTCCTTTCCAAAGTTAAAATTTATTGAAGATGTTACAACGGCTCAAATGGATTTATATGTAATAGATTGGAAGAATAGTATAAACAGAGTAACAGGAGTAAGTGGAGTAGGTAGAAACAACTTAAGAACATACAGGCTATTTAAATCAGAGTATGAAGTTGAATCATATTGCAAACTTATATTACCTTTACAGCACAGAGCTGCATTTGCAAAGTTTAGGTGTGGTGTGGCACCGTTGAGAATCGAAACAGGTCGATATGAAACTATTGCAGAAAATGAGCGTTTTTGTCCATTTTGTATTCACAAGGTTGAGGACGAGAAGCATGCTGTTTTAGAATGTGCTATGTATGGTGATATTAGAAAACTCTTATTTGATAAAGCAGTGTCTGTATATCCAAATTTTATAGATGTAAACGAAACAGACAAAATGTTATTTTTATTTTCCAATAAAGATATGATACGCGTGAGTGCCAACACCTGTCGTAATATTCTCAAAAAGCGAAACTCTGTTTTATATTCTTAATTATGTGTTACTATTATTATTTATTTTACTTGTAGTAAGCTGGTAAGCGTTCTTCTTTTTTTTAAAGTTAATTTCATCATATTTTATGCTGTAAATAATGCAATCATTATTAGATAAGAAATAAGGTTTTATAACGACGTTGAGAAGTCGGTGCTAATCAGTACACTCCAGATCTGATCTGGGTTGTTATCTGATTTTTTATACTATTTTTTAAGGTTTCAGTAGCCGTTGCGATTCTCTAACTCACATATTAATATTTCTATTTTAAGTACTTTTTAGACAACATGTCAAGATTAGCACCGGCCGCTCAATTTTTACTATGTATAAATGTGTGTGATAACAATATTTTTAGAAAATGATTTTATAAATTAAAACAGTGATATATGTGTATGCATTGACTACTGGGCCTACTGCTGTGGCTTTTTGTGAGTCTTATGACACGGCTGTGGCAGTCGGTTCAGATGCTCAATATTTTAACATTGTGAACAGTCATATGTATATTGATATTGTATAGTCTCTTGTAATTCTAAAAAGAATGGTACAGTTGTATTTTATGATTTGTTGTATTGAAGATAATAGTGTACTGTTATGAGACTTAAATAAACTATTAAACTATATATGAAACTTGAATGTATCAGGAACGTCGTATGTCTTAAAGCAGAAATTGGTCCTAAATCAACAAATCCGCTTTTAATATGTTTTTAAGTATTAAATATCATTATAAATACGATTATTACTATGCCATTGATGTTTGTTCAGTAAAAATATGTTTTTAAAGATAAAAATCGAACAGGCGAACAGGCATTGCTAAAATATCGAAAAAAATCTAAGGGGAAAAACTCTTGCGCGAATTACCGGAAGTGACGTCATTGGGAACAAACTATTTTTTGTTTACATTGGGACTGAATGCAAAACAGTATACCTTGTGTGATACCGAGTCAGAGGAAATGCCCGTGATAAGACGGTTACACAATGTGCAACCTTACGATTTTGAGCCAGAATACGTGTCTGAGGACGAAAATACATCGGATTCATCAACTGATGATGAAGTCGAACGCGGTGCAAATGGAGAGCTTGTAAAGACTATCGTGTCATGTCATTCGTTACGTTCAGCGGTTCATTACACTATTCTCTAATCTAACAAAATAGTGTCTTTATACACTGACAGCAACAACAAACAAAAAACAACGTAAACATTGTTTTCATCGAAATCTGACAGTAAGTCACCCGCAACACTGCAATATCTTGGTACATACACAATAACCGCGAAATGTAGTATATTCCGAATGAATGGACCTGGTCTAAATACGAGCGTCAGATTTTTTTTTGCCGATAAGTAGACATGGAACAAATATATTTATTAGATATTATCCATAATTGATAAAAAATTAATGAAAACAATAATAAATGAAACAGCATATAATTTCTATAGTATTATATATTTGCCATAAGTCGCCATTAACACCAAACACTCTAGGAGCGGTGTTTGTAAAATGACACGCTCTCTAGTCTCTACTGCCCCCAAATATCAATACAGACTAATCAAATACTGCGGTGCACTATTGAAGTACAGCCTAATTTGGGTACATACGTCGGTATATCACAAAAGCACGCACCATTTAGGGAAACCTAGTTTTATGATATATTTCCTGTTTATTGCAATTACTTGTGCGGTGTAATACCGCCGAGGGCAGACGCGTATTGCACAAGACGGATATATCACATGATATGCGAGCTCTAATTGTCGCGCACAAAGACAGAAAAATACTATGATTTAAATAATATAGCCAAATGTATTATGAGCAAGTATACATGAGTAAGTATACTTACTCATGTTATACTTACTCATGTATACTTACTCCTGATATACAGATCGAAAACAGACCAAACATATGCAATTATCATAATATAAAGTATATTATTCTATTATACTTGTTTTACTTATTGCACGAGCTAAGAGGCGTTATTGTTGTTGTTTTGCCATAAAACATTACTGAATTAATATAAAAGCTAGTAATATTATTAATTTTCTGCCTTGTAATAGATATCCATGAAACATTTTGTATTTTTTTTCAAATCCATAGACCTATATATGTTGATAATATATATTTATAACACTATTGGCAGAAGGGGTTTATAATTTAAAATTATTAAAATTAAAATTTGGGAACAAAGACACAGTGTTTATTTCACCGGATTCATTTAAATTTATATACTGAACGTTCTTATGCAATATTTTAAAACATGACGGCTACATATTATTAGCGCCGTCAACTCTTCATTGATTCACGTAAAGACGCATGCTTCTAATTCAACAGCTAAACATTCACGGTGTATATAAAGACTATCTAAGACTATACACCTTTCTTCAAATTATCATACGTATACCCGATGAGGTGCTAAGATAATTGAACATAAATTTCAATCTTACTTCATGTATGAATTTCCTCCTCAACGCCGGTCGAATAGGCGAATACAACTTGCTTGGAGACGGCGGGGTAATGCACTTCTCATTTTTATAGTCAAATATCGTTGGTACCGCTGTTGATTTTAATATGCATGGCCTTTTGTTCTCCAAATTCAAAGATAATGAAACCAAAGGATGGACATCCCACGAAGTCAACTCAAAATGTTTGCTACAAACTCGCGCGTCTTTCGTAGGTTCCCACTTTCTCGACGAGTGGGCCGATTTTCTTCGGTAACGGTCTAACCACACTTCAGATCTTAATATATCATTATCTCGATTAGGGAAACGAAAGAAACTTAGGTTATTATCTTGTCCTTCCTTATGCAAACGTTTTCACCCAGCAACAGCACACGGCATTTTTAACAAGTACCATAAAATGTAATCCTACATAGACAATACTATACAACTCAACGCGACACGGCTAATCGTTTGGTACCAATGACGTCACAGGATCACGTGACACTTACCAGGGCGAAACTCGAAGCGTGTGCGCTATGAGATAAAATTGGCTACTGTGAGAAAACGGGACAACCAATAAGTGTAAGATTTGAACAGATTGTATATTATATACATATATTTCCGAATATATACTCAAAAGACACGCCATATTTCACCTTTAAGGACGTATAATGATAAAGGGCCATAATTCTGTAATAAATTAGGCAATCAACAATGGGTGATGTACAGACATCAGGTCATCAGTTTATGTTTATATGGCCTGCTGCACAGTAAATGGACTAATTGCAAAACAAAAAACATGTACAAGCTAAATCCTGATCTGTTATTACTTATATTTTAAAGCAAATGTCTTGAATGAATGAATGGTGTTTTACGGCACGTCGACACATAAATAGATCATATTGTGCGCAAAAACTGACGAAAGATGAAGAAATAAGGGATTAATTAAACATTAATGTAAATATATAAAGATAAAACTATTTACAAGTAAGGGATGATATGGTAGTAATATAAACTATATATGTAAATCAACAAATGCCCGAAAACGGGTATATAAAGAAGTAAATATATACAAGAAGATATTATAATGATTTATATAGTCTGACTTCCTTCAGGAAATCTAAAATAAGACTAAAATCTATAGTATGAAATAACTCGGTCATAGTATTAACATTGTAGTACCTTTGACGCATAGGATCAAAGTCTTGAAGTTGAAAGACATGATTTTTTAATAATGTGCTTCAAATTTTGTAAAAAAAACTGATAATCCCGAGTCATTAATTTTTACATTCAAACTGTCGAAACTGGGCATATTTTGCCTGTTATAAGTTAGCATCACATGTTTATGACATTTTAAAAGTCAATATAAGCCATGATCTATTACATTTAAAGCAAATGATTGATACTAACTGTATATATTCTAATAAGGAACATTTGAGATAATGCACATGAACATTGTTCATAAAATAATATTTTAATGAACTTGTGAACAAAAACACTACCGCTGTAATGACTTCAGTATATGTCTTATTAGCACATAAAATAACGATTAATATTCCGTATTCATCTCTGTAAATATAGTTTTGTCCCAACATAAGATTTTTTCGTTTGAAATAAGAATTTATTTCTTCCCTGAAATTAAGATTTAGCTAAAAAAATATAATAAATTTTACTGATTATTTTTGGTTTGTGTCAGAAAATTGTAATGTCCGTCCTCTATGATGTTTTTCAATGTCAGTTTGAAGAAACAACAAAATATCTTCTTAATCCAAAGATATGCATAATTAATATAAAAAATAAAAGCATTTTTATGTATTGATAGAAATATTTACCAAATACCAAATGTTATATGTAATGTCCGTCCCTTCAGAAAAGGTGTTATTTTTATTGGGATAAACAGCTTATTCCTTTATTTATTTCTATTTTCTGTGTTGAGTATTTACTTAAAGTGTTTATAAACAATAACAAGAGAGCCTGTATCGCTGTACTTGCTATTTGGTGTCCATGTTGGGGGTGAGGGTGGGAAGGGTGGGGGGCCTAGGGATGGGGTGGGAGTTTAGAAGGATTGTTTTTCAGATATGGCAGTATCAAACTAGTTTTTTTTATAAAGTGTCTTATATAGGGAGAGGGATGTATTTGTTTCAAGTTTGACTAGCCTTTATAACACATCAAACTTTCGTTAATAAAAACACATAAAACCAAGTTTGACATGTGACCCCAGGGTCACCATTTGAACAAACTTGGTAAAGGACCATACGCTGAGTGTAAATACAAAATATTAAACTGGTGGCTCTTGTAGTTTTAGAGAAGATTCTTTTTAGTTTTCCCCTATATCAGTCGATGTAAAACAGTGACCCCTGGGGCAAGGCCAAATTTGACCCAGGGTTACCATTTGAGCAAACTTGGTAGAGGACAATAAGCTGATGGTAAATACGAAATATTAAACCTTTGGCTCTTATAGTTCCAGAGAAGAAGATTTTTGATTTTTTTCCCTATATATGTCTTATGTAAATCGGTGACCGCTGGGCGGGGCAAAATTTGACACCAGTGTCACCTTTGAACACAATTGACTGATAATATATAAAAGATATTAAACCTCTATTGTAGTTTCAGTGAAGAAGATTTTTGAAGTTCTTCCCTATAACTCCACGTAAATCTGATCCAACAAGGGATCCTAAGCTCCCAGTTAAAGAAAAATGAACGAAGGATTCTTACGAGAAGAAAAAACATCTAAAAAAATAAAAATAATAATAGTAATAATAAAAAAAAATGATGAAAAAACACAAAGAACTTTCAACCCATGATCCAAGGTTTCTTTTGGAATAAAAGAAGAAGAAAAAAGCCTCCAGTGATATTTGAACCCACGGCCCTTGGGGTTTCCAGTGTACATTATCAAAAATTGAAAAAAGGTCATAACTCCGGTGTAACTCGTTCGACCTGGCTGATTTTCAAACTCGTCTGAGCTTTCATTGATATCAACAATCCGGCCAAGATTGGGGCAGATCGAATACAAAATGAAGGCGCTAGTGTGTTCACAAGGCTGAAAATGGCATTTTTCAATATAATTCATGGCACTAGCTCTGGTGTTCCTGCTCCGATATAGGTGCTTTTCAAACTAGTCCAAGCTTTCATTGATAGTAACCATCTGTTAAAGTTTAATAAACATCGGATGAAAAATGAAGACACTATCGTCTTAAAGAGGCAAATTACAGTATTTTTAACTAATTTATCCGAGCTTTTATCAATATTAACTATCTGTGCACGTTTGGTAAAGATCAAATAATAAACGAAGGTGCTACGGTGTTCACGAGGCAAAACTCGGCATTTTTCAGAAAAAACAAGGGCCATAACTCCGGTGTTATTCATCCGATTTTACTAGTTTTCGAACTTGTCCGAGCTTTCATTGATATAAACAAGTTATGCAAGTTTGATAAAGATCAAATAATAAATGAAGGTGCTAGAGTGTTCACAAGGCTTAATATGGCATTTTTCATCAAAACAAGAGCCATAACTCTAGTGTTACTAACCCAATTTAGCTGGTTTCAGAACTTATTCAAGCTTTCATTGGTATTAACAATCTGTGCAAGTTTAATAAAGATCAAATGATAAATTAAGGGGCTAGAGTGTTCACAAGGCAAAAAACGGCATTTTTCAGAACAAACAAGGGCCTTAACTCCAGTGTTACCCATCCGATTTTGCTGATTTTCGAACATATCTGAGCTGTTATTGATATTAACAATCTGTACAAGTTTGATAACGATTAAATAATAAATGAAGGTGCTAGAGTGTTCACAAGACTTAATATGGGATTTATTAGCAAAACACAAAACAAGGGCCATAACTCTGGTTTTACTGACCCGATTTAGCTGGTTGCAGAAATCATCCAAGCTTTCATTAGTATTAACAATCTGTGCAAGTTTGGTAAAGATCAAATAATAAATGAAGGTGCTAGAGTGTTCACAATGCAAACAACGGCATTTTCCAGAAGAAAAAAAAAACAAGGGCCTTATCTCCGGTGTTACTCATCCGATTTATCTGGTTTACGGACTTGTCCGAGCTTTCATCGATATCAACAAATCTGTGCAAATTTGATAAAGATCAAATAATAAATGAAGGTGCTAGAGGGTTCACACGGCTTTATATGGCATTTTTCAGCAAAACAAGGGCCATAACTCCAGTGAAACTAATCCGATCTGGCTGGTTTTTGAAATTTTCCAAGATTTCATTGATATAAAGACACTGTCAACGTTTCGTAAAGATCTGATTAATAATGAAGGCCCTAGAGTGTTCATAAGGCAAAAGTTAACGGACGGACGGACTACTTTCACTTCTGAAATTTGTATAAAAAACTGTCAAACATCTGCATTTTCAAATATCAACACCATGTCCAGAATACAGTTAAAGCCAAAAAAATAACAGGAAACTGCATCTAAAAAAAGATTTTAAAGAAGAAAAAAAGATTAGCACTCTTTAATACAGAACTACGTTCGGCGAGCACATCCGACAAAATCAATATATTCGGTAAATCCTATGAAATTTATTTTTTTGAGCAAATTAAATATTTATTGTCACACCATCATTATGTAGATGTATGGAATTAATAGCTGGGTTACATAATTGGTTAAATGAAAACCTTATTTGTTGCTTTCAGAATGTTAGATGACTTCAATTTTATCAATCAACAATACCGCAATTTTGCAATGAAAATCGGACGTATTGCGTTATCAATTTTGTTGAGTATACTGTACGAGTATAGTGATTGTGTCAAACAGCCGACTTCTTTTTATTTTCTTGCAAGCATCGACTAGTAATTGCTGGAGGTACTTGAATGCCATTCAATACCTCAAACTTCAATAAGTATTGAGTATGATTTTGTGCCTCGATTTTTCTATTGAAGTGGGTACGCGGGTATTTGGTTCTCAATACGTTTTTGTACGCATTTATTTATTGTAATGCGTTTTTGATGAAACAATATGCGTAATTACGCGATCCTCGTCTTATCTGGAGCACTGCCTTATGCAATAAAAATGTTATTAGATTTGTATTGGGATATATGCATTCGTTCTTCGGCATATACATATAGCGCTCCCAAAGTCGCGCAATATTGTTACGCGGAAGAACTCGTGCATATATTCCAATACAAATCTAATAACCTATAAATGTGCAGAGTTATGACGAACAATTGGATTTTATGGACGCGCCGGTTCCGGTGCGCGAGAATATTCTCGTTCTGCGCGCAACTAGAAAATTGAAGGTCAATCGGACGTTGAGGTGTGTAAAGCGCATGTTTACGCATCTAAACAAACCAAAACTACTACAAAATATTCTTCTTATGTTAGTTTCTACCACCGCCACCCACCGTCCGCCCCGACCCCAACACCCCTACTCCGCTCACACAGTTTTATTCAATTAGCTGATTTCCATTTTTTGTTTTTCAATGAAGCAATATTTTTAAATGAAAACATCATTTGAATTGCACAATCGTTGTCTCCAGTAAAGTAAAATTTCCACAGTCATTAATAATTAAAAATCATGCCATATATTGTGTTGAAGATAAGTATAAAACGTGTACATTTTGAATAGTTACGAAGTAGTCAGTTATCTAGAGTAATTTCCTTTACGGAAGGTAATTTTAAAAGGAACCTCTATCGGGTTTATCTTTCACTTTTAACTTTCACTGCAAAACGATGGAGCTAGTATTGCACTAATTCTGAGTATCGACTCTTATGTATACAGTGCAGGTTCGCCTCTACCACAAAATTAAATATTTAAACAAAAATGTCGACCGTCATATATGGTCTAACATGTGCTAAAAGGACGTAAAACATCATTTCCGAAGTGAAAAATTAAAGTGATTGATTTAAATCAACTCTCTCAAGTTAGAACTAACAAATATATTCGAAATACAAGATCACGAGCCCCAACTTAATGTCAAGTATCCACGAGGCGGAGGTGGGCCAATTGTACATTACTCAAACCAGAGACATTAAAGACGGTTCTGTGATTTGTTTTGATTTTAACCTCTATTCAAGTGCGCCAACTAAGTGATATACATATAAGATCACGGTAAGGACATAGATGCCAGGATTGACACTCGATAAAGCTGATTGTTTATACTTAATAAGGCTAGTTATCAGCACTCTTTGGTTATTACTCGAAAAGGCGATATAGCGCCAGGTATATTGCATAGTCTACATAATGTAACCATGGTAACCAAGTAAACTAAACAAACGTCTATAACAACCAGTTTGGGTTTGTGATTGTCTCCATTTATAGCAGCCATTAATAAAACAATTTGGTGGTGTGTTTGAAGGTGGGTGATAACTTGGAGGCTCTGGCACTTTCAATATAACACCTATGTACGATATACGCTCACATAATTCATTTATAAAAACCAGGGAGTAAGTATACATACTCCCTGTAACGACAGTACAATACTGTGCATATGCTTCATTGAGGACCAACCAGTTACATCGTCCAAACCCATAAAAACACGAAAACTGTTCTGCCTGACGAAAAACAACAAAAGCTATTTCAGGTTATATTTCAGGTTAGAATGTCATATTTTAAGAAAAGGGAATCACAGGTTCCGCCGAGGATTGAACTCGGGACCTTCTGCGTGTTAAGCAGACGTGATAACCACTACACCACGGAACCTGTTGTGTTAAATATTCCCTTCAAGCAATAATATTAAAAACTAATAATATGCAACAAAAATGGCTTAATACTATTCTTATAATTAATATTAATGATTGAACAAATGCAAGTCATGCAGAAAAACTAGCGGAACGCCGTGAGTTTTATAAAGTTTTGAAGTTATGGCCAGTTGAGCTTGGTTAGGTTGCAGGTTAAAGTGTTATGAAAAGGAGCATAGGGCATACCTCTGCCGAAATTAGTCCGAGTTATTGGCGATGTGTAACGACATTCCTTCAGGTAAGATGAAGATGTAGATGAAGTTTCATGAACATAGATCTAAAACTGTTCAAGTTATGGCCAAGGTTAGGTTGCAGGGACGACGATGGACGGACGAAGACGGACGGACAACGTAAGAAATGATCCCTTAAAGTGTCTGCCATGCTATGGGGCGACACGCAAATGTAGTCGTTATATATGTTATATATACTATTCTGTATGTCTATAAGTAAATATTTTGATATGAAATCAAATTAATAGTATCGTTTTTATAGTTTTTTATCGTTTTGTAGATTTGTCGATTTGATTTACCTTCACTTAAAGGGAATGTAGCGACACAGCCAAACCAGCTTTATTATTGAGAGTTTTGAAATACTTGAATAAGAGTGAAAGAATTATCAAAATCGAATGATAAACAAAGAAGATATGGTCATTTGAAGTTTCCGTTGAAACGGATATGGAAGCGGCCATTTTGAGAGCTATGACATCACGGTTCTAAATGACCATATATGGAATATTTATAAATATGAAAATTTACTGATTTATAGGGAAAAAATGACAACAACTGTATGAAAAATATGTAATACTTAATGGCAATAATGATTTATATGACCAGTAAAAAAATCATTCATTTGAGGTGATTTTCTTCGTTTTAAATTATATTTATCAATATTCCATATATGGTAATATGGAACTATGACGTCATAGTTCTAAAAATGGCGGCTCCCATATTCGTTTTAGAACAACCTTTAAATGGTCATATCTTTTTGTTCATCATCCGATTTTGATAAATCTTTCACCTTTTCCCTAGTTTTTCAGAACTCTCAATAATAGAGCTTGTTTGACTGTGTCGCTACATTCCCGCCATGGTCGGGTCCATTTTTGCATAGGAACGTAGGTGTATTTTTTTTCTTTATTTTCCTCCAAGATGTAGGAGAGCATATACATATAATTATAACATACAATACAAATTCAAAAGTTAACATAGACGAAAGTCAACATATATGTACATATATAGAACAAAAATATATACATCACGCAATACATGTAGTGTTACTGAATTTTTTTCTATAGCTACCTAACAAGACAAGATGTTTTATTTAAAGGGACTGGATGCGATTTGGAGGCGAGTATTGGTGTTATTCCAAATACAAATTAAACCCCTCAATGTGCTTCAGTTTCATGTGCATGTACATTAAAATCTGCTGCATATTACCTCGCATTTATGAACGAAGGGGTATAAAAACCACTTCCGAACCCCCGCACCTCCGAACCCCGAACCCTTTACAGAAATTAAAAATATGTATAACTGACAATAAACGAATCATACCGTTATAATTTTAACTGATATGCATGTATTTAATGTACATATATATATGGTTAGTATTTGATTGCCTTAATTAAAGTATTTGTGACAAAATTGCTATTTTATTCATCGCTAAGGGTATAAAACCCACTTCCATTCCGTACCGAACCCTAAATCTCCGACCCCTAGTTTTTGAACGATACGAGGGTTCAACGCGTTAATTATGTAAAGTTTAGCATTCGTAAACTAACTAACCTCATTATAAATGTAATTTCCAGTCTTGGTTTCTTTTATTAATGTAGATACAGCCATTTGTTTACCTTTTTTTTTTACGATACCGAACACTAATCTAAAAATAATTACGGTGTCGTTCGAACAACACGTGCTATGAAAATAATCACATACCATAACCCATTTTTTTGTTATTGTTAATTTTGTTTGTTTAACATGTTTTACGTAATTTCAGCACAAGACAGACCACCTCATGTTCCTGGGTAGAACCAGTACTGTATACCCGCCATCCGTTAGCACATTTAAAAATAGCAGATATAAGTAACAAATGGTAAAACACAATAACAAATGTTAATGCAATAACAAGTGTAAACAATAATAACAACTGAAAAAAGACTGTCTAATTATCCACTGTACTCTGTACATAAAGCAATATCTAAATTACTCTTTATTACATGCCACTGACTGATCACCTGCACCTTTTGCATATCCAAATTAAACTATCTGTTGCCCGAACAATTGCAGCACACTTTAAATGAAACCATTCATCACACTGTTCACACTGAAGCATGTTATCTAACGCATTTGGAAATGAGCATGATGAACAATCCATATCTATTTGGATATCTGCTAATTTGTTTTGTTTCTCTTTTAACTTAAGCTTATATGTAATCAGTCTGGGAAATGGTTTCATTTGTAAACTTTCTATACAATGAACAAGATGCTCATTTTCAATAAATCAAATCTGGCAGTTCTAACTCCTGTTGGGCCATTGAAACAAAACTCTGTACAAAAAGCAATAGCGAAAATGCCACAGTCGACGCCATTTGTTTGCTGTTGGACATTAGGTTGCAGTTACTTATATCTGCTATTTTAAATTTGCTAACAGATGATTCTACCCAGGAACATGGGGTGGTCTGTCTTGTGCTGAAATTACGTAAAACATGTTAAACAAAATTAACAATAACAAAAAAAATGGGTTATGGTATGTGATTTTCATAGCACGTGTTGTTCGAACGACACCGTAATTATTTTTAGATTAGGGTTCGGTATCGTAAAAAAAAAGTAAACAAATGGCTGTATCTACATTAATAAAAGAAACCAAGACTGGAAATTACATTTATAATAAGGTTAGTTAGTTTATGAATGCTAAACTTTACATAATTAACGCGTTGGACCCTCGTATCGTTCAAAAACTAGGGGTTCGGAGATTTAGGGTTCGGTACGGAATGGAAGTGGGTTTTATACCCTTAGCGATGAATAAAATAGCAATTTTGTCACAAATACTTTAATTAAGGCAATCAAATACTAACCATATATATATGTACATTAAATACATGCATACCAGTTAAAATAATAACGGTATGATTCCTTTATTGTCAGTTATACATATTTTTAATTTCCGTAAAGGGTTCGGGGTTCGGAGGTGCGGGGGTTCGGAAGTGGTTTTTATACCCCTTCTTTATGAACATGTTCGGTCTGTACATCACAACATGTTTGGTCAGTACATCACAACATGTTTGGTCCGTACATCACAACGTGTTTGGTCTGTACATCACAACATGTTTGGTCTATACATACATCACAACATGTTTGGTCTGTACATCACAACATGTTTGGTCAGTACATCACAATATGTTTGGTCTATACATCACAACTGTTTGGTCTGTACATCACAACGTGTTTGGTCTGTACATCACAACATGTTTGGTCTGTACATCACATGTTTGGTCTGTACATCACCACATGTTTGGTCTGTACATCACAACGTGTTTGGTCTGTACATCACAACGTGTTTGGCTGTACATCACAACATGTTTGGTATGTACATCACATCGACTAGGCTGATTCGTGTTGTTTAATCATACATTCAGATAGTAATTCAGATATCGAGAGTTCAGTGCAAAACTATTGTATCTCCTTTATTCATAGGTAGTTACAATAGTTTTGCGCTGACCCCTCGATATGGTTTATATTGCTACAAATTGTAGCTAGTTGATCACATTCTTGATCGAGCTATTTCATATGGTGGCATATTTCTGCCACGAGATAGCTAGATAATTTTACGTTTTCTCTTTAATTTTCAACAATTGTATCTAACAAAACGTGCTGCGATACTGCCCACTTCTGTCATCACATTAGCACAAAAGTTAACGTGATTACAATTATCTTAAACATTTGAAATTTTGTTTTCTTAAAAATTCTGAATAGCTATCGCGAAAATTCGGCAGTTTAGATATCTAAAAATTGACTGTTTATAAATAACCTGGTCGGGGGTAAAAGCCGTACCGTACCGTATATCACTATAAAAACCAAAATGTTTTCTATTTATATTTGGACCTACTTTTCATACGATGTAAAAATATCAAGGTGATCAAATTTATATCAATTATTATAAAATATAGTATATAATATATACAAAATATTAAATAAAACAATAAAAATCTGTACCTGGCATAGTGTACAGAATACCGTAGGTTCCACAACAGTTATAAATTGACGGACGGACGGACGGACGGACAGACAGACTTAGTTGCAACTTTTAAGAATACAAGTAAAGGCTTAGGGATATTTATCATAAATGATCACTTTCATAGACACTATTAGCCAATATAGTCTCCATGCCAGAGTACCTGCCATTTCCGATCGTTTTCGTTATAGTACGGACTGTAAGGTACGGCTTTTACGCCCCAACCGGATACGGGTATTAAGAAACTATCATGGTGACAGAAGTGGGCATTATCGTGTCATTTAACATTTATAAATTAATGATATTTAGGTAATTTTATCTAACAAATTGTATAAGATTTTCGTGAAAATTCATTATTATCTCGAAAAATTCATGCTACTATCTCGAAATAATCGTGATAATTATCTAGGTATCTAGTGGCAGAAATATGCCACCATAATTTCATCAACACTTAAAACGGACGGATAAGAGAGCCTAGTTCATTGAATGTGGATATTACATATGAAACTGAAACACATTATGGTGGTTTTATTTGGATTGTAGTCCAATTAAAGAGATGCTTTATTTTGTATTATACTGAATGAATTATATAGGTTATGCTCATGGAAGCGCTGTGTGCGTAATTTGTACATTTAAAATGGTGGTGCGTTTCTTTTGGATGTCAGTATTTTATGAATGTTTGAATGTTTCTTAAACAGTACTTGACATAATTGACATCATACACCGAGCAAAATAAATTTAGCACATAAAATGCATGTCATTTTCATAGACGAGATACAAAGCGGTTTATGTTCAGGTTCAGTGGTAAAGTGACACAGATTTGACCAATAATAATGCTACAAAGTCATTTGTAAACAAAGTCGGTGATAAAAAAAAAATCAAATATGATGGGAATATGTTATAGGTTATCGAAAATAATTCTCATTTCAATGAAAAGGGAGGTAATTTTAAAATTTCGTTGAACACATTTCAGCGGTTTTTAAACAATGACAGAATGGACAATTCTTGTCAATGTCTAATATTAAATGTTTTCAAAGCAATACGGCTGTATACTGAAATAAGTTGTTTTTAATACATGGGAGGTAATTCTGAATTATTTTGAAAATCACATCCTAAACTAGTATTTCCAATATCTTCAAACAATTATATCAATGTGCATATGTTTAATAAAGCGGTGCTAAACATTTTTTGTTCAATATATATAAAAAATCTTGTCAACTGAGCGCTTAAAATGCGATAACTTTACGGCATAATTTAACAAAAGCGCCTGTATATACTGCCTTTAATTTATTGAAAAATGCTTTATTGTGCCTTGTGAACACTCTGCCTCCTTAATTATTCATCTGATCCTGAACAGTCTTTGACAGGATGCTTATCTTATTAAAAGTTATGACAAGTTCGAAAACTAGATATATCAGATGAGTAAAACCAGAGTTATGTCCCTTGAATTATTTAAATATACTACAGTTTGCTTCATTATTGCTCTCTAGCACCGTACACTTTAAAGGACACATGGCAATCTTGTTTTTGTTTCCTTCTAACTCGAACCCTCAGGTCCTTTTGTACTAAGGTTGCCTGATTAATGACTGATACGGGCTCGTACCTGGCCGTTCATCTTGCAGGCTATGTTACAAGCGAGTTAGCATGCTGCAGAGGTTGAATGACAGTCAAAGGGTACCTAAAGGAATCGATAATTCTGACATACATTTTCTAGCTACGCCCTCTAGTTCATGGGTCAAGTTCCCACAAACAATGGCCATGTGCTGTATTGTATTTAGGACAACACATGCTTTTGGTGCAGTTTTTTTGAACGGTGTTTTTCCACAATCCATAAGAACTGACACTTTCTCACTTGACAAATCAAGTTCCCTGTGTGATTCGAATCACGGCAAGGAAAGCTTTAGAAGCAGAGTCTTTACTATGATCCCGGCCAAAAAGGTACCGTTTTGGTACAGGTGAAAATAACTATTGTACGTTATAAACTGGCTCAAATCTCTAGAGTCTTAGTCACATAAGCTTGATTGACAGATCGTAACTATATGTATTAATTGTCTGTTCTGTCCCTAAATCTAAACAAAATTCAGTGTCCACTTTCGTTTGCAACTGAGTATATTATTATAATTGTCTATGAGAATTATAATAATAGACGGTAGTAATCAACAGATGCAACTTCCTGTGGTACGTACCATACATTCCTCAAAAATAAACCATTTGAGCAAAATTAAAATATAGTTGAGAGAGTTTTATAAATTCAGTTAACAGGATAACATATTAAGGTGCATTTTTTTAACACATATACTGAAACGCATAAGAAACGCAACTCGGGAATTTCCGCTAAATAGTGTATGTACAATATGCTGATGTTATTCGAATGGTACATGGTTACGTAAGACCTTTCCTTTCGGAAAAAATACTAAAACAACAAATAACACAGATAATAGTATTCCTTCAAAGTTTCATTATTGACAGAGTACGCGTTTGGCTCAAGCATAAGAGCAAACTTAGGATGCAAAGTTTTGCAGACTCTTTACGTTAAATACAGTACTGAACTGATTCAGTTTTTCAACATTTATGAATTTCTTGTTACAAGGTGTAGTGTGATTAAACCATCTACAACATCACAGTTGTGTCCTTTCTCTAATTAACTGCAATATTTTGTTAACAAAACATATTGGGATTTCTTTGGAATATTATGTGGAATTAAGTGTGCAGTATATACAATATATAGCGGAAATTCCCGAGTTGCGTTTCTTTTGCGCTTCAGTATATATATATTTGGAAAAATGGAATATAATTAGTGTGTATATTTGAACTGCGACCCGTCACCTTAGCCTATAGATTTTCTGATTAGAGAATCCATAGTTTCCAGTTGGTACCACGCGGAGGTGTGACTAGGACTTGTTGTTATATAAAGCATAATTACGTTTTATATTACAACCATTTACCAACCTTCCGGCTTCTTGAGGACAGCTCGGATGACATGACAGCGCGCTGTCATGCTGTGGGAGGAAACCGGAGTACCCGGGGAAAACCCACGTGTCCGACGAGCGGGTGACTCTCAATAACAACGCCGAGACAGGGCAACTAACCCGGGTTGCATTGATGGAAAGAGTGCGCTACCCGGACACCCTTAGCAAGAGCTCTAGATACGGATTTTGCTATTTGGGTTCATTTGTTTATATATGCTTGTTAACTGTACAGTTTCAAGTAAATTGTCAAAAATGGAACTAACCATGAATTCGGAAGATGTAGATCGGCACGATTTTAAACACTGTATATTTATGTTTCGATACGCACTGAAATGTTTTTGTTTTTCTTCAAAATCTTTTGCGTCTAGTTCATTTATTTGCGAAAACATAAATTATGCATATACGCAGCTTATCTAGAGCTCTGCTTAGCTGGATGTAGAATCTGGAAGACGGGTTGGAGATGTATTACAGCGAAGATGGATGTAGAATCTGGAAGACATGCCGGTTTGTTGGCTGAATGGTGTATTACGTCATTTTCAGCACATTTTAGGCTATATATGACAGTCGATTTTTAGCGGTGGATGCAGACAACCTTCATTTTCCTGGGTAGAACCAGTATTACTGTATACCTCATTTTCCTGAGTAGAACCATTGTAAGAATTGACACATTCTCACAGAAGACGGACTGGATATGTATTACAGTGAAGATGGATGTAGAATCTGGAAGACGGGAGAATATGTATTTCAATGGACAGATGTAGAATCTGGTTGACTGAATGGAGTTTAACTTAATGTTCAGCACATATTAGGCTATATATGATAGTCGAATTTTCAGTGGTGGAAGCAGACCACCGACATTTTCCTTGGTATAACCGGTAATGTATACCTTCCGCCATCCATAAGAATTGACACTTTCTCACTTACAAATGGAGCTCCCAGAGATGACAAATCCGGAAGACGGGCTGGAGATGTAGAAGATTCTGGAAGACGGACGAATAGGTATTTCAATTGACAGATGTAGAATCTGGAAGACATGCTGTTGAAAACGTACGTAGAATCTGAAAGACATGGAAATACGTATTACAATGAAGACAGGTTTAGAATCTGGAAGGGTCAGGCTGGTGAAGACGTATGTAAAATCTGTAATACATGCAAATATGTATTGCAATAAACGAATGTAGAATCTGGAAGACGGGTTGGAGATGTATTAAAGCGAAGATGGATGCAGAATCTAGAAGACAGGCCGGTTTGTTGGCTGAATGGTGTATTACGTCATTTTCAGCACATTTTAGGCTATATATGACGTTTTTTATCGGTGGATGCAGACAACCTACATTTTCCTGGGTAGAACCAGTATTACTGTATACCTCATTTTCCTGGGTAGAACCAGTATTACGCTATACCTCCCTCCATCGTAATGATTGACACATTCTCACAGAAGACGGGCTGGATATATATTACAGTGAAAATGGATGTAGAATCTGGAAGACGGGAGAATATGTATTTCAATGGACAGATGTAGAATCTGGTTGACTGAATGGAGTTTTACTTAATGTTCAGCACATATTAGGCTATATATGATAGTCGAATTTTCAGTGGTGGAAGCAGACCACCGACATTTTCCTTGGTATAACCGGTAATGTATACCTTCCGCCATCCATAAGAATTGACACTTTCTCACTTACAAATGGAGCTCCCAGAGATGACAAATCCGGAAGACGGGCTGGAGATGTAGATTCTGGAAGACGGACGAATAGGTATTTCAATTGACAGATGTAGAATCTGGAAGACATGCTGTTGAAAACGTACGTAGAATCTGAAAGACATGGAAATACGTATTACAATGAAGACAGGTTTAGAATCTGGAAGGGTCAGGCTGGTGAAGACGTATGTAAAATCTGTAATACATGCAAATATGTATTGCAATAAACGAATGTAGAATCTGGAAGACGGGTTGGAGATGTATTAAAGCGAAGATGGATGCAGAATCTAGAAGACAGGCCGGTTTGTTGGCTGAATGGTGTATTACGTCATTTTCAGCACATTTTAGGCTATATATGACGTTTTTTATCGGTGGATGCAGACAACCTACATTTTCCTGGGTAGAACCAGTATTACTGTATACCTCATTTTCCTGGGTAGAACCAGTATTACGCTATACCTCCCTCCATCGTAATAATTGACACATTCTCACAGAAGACGGGCTGGATATATATTACCTTGAAAATGGATGTAGAATCTGGAAGACGGGAGAATATGTATTTCAATGGACAGATGTAGAATCTGGTTGGTTGAATCCAGTTTTACGTAATGTTCAGCACATATTAGGCTATATATTATAGTCGAATTTTCAGTGGTGGAAGCAGACCACCTACATTTTCCTTGGTATAACCGGTAATGTATACCTTCCGCCATCCATAATAATTGACACTTTCTCACTTACAAATGGAGCTCCCAGGGATGACAAATCCGGAAGACGGATTGGAGATGTAGATTCTGGAAGACGGACGAATAGGTATTTCAATTGACAGATGTAGAATCTGGAAGACATGCTGTTGAAAACGTACGTATAATCTGAAAGACATGGAAATACGTATTACAATGAAGAGAGGTTTAGAAGGGTCAGGCTGGTGAAGACATATGTAAACTTTGTATTACATGCAAATATGTATTGCAATGGACGGATGTATAATCTGGAAGACAGATTGGCAATGGACAGATGTCTGCTGTGACTTCTGACTCCATCCAACGTCTTTGACTTCATGTAAAAAAGAAAACAAATGGTTAATAACAAATGAATCAATCGTGTCCTGACCATTTTTGCAGTAGTGGGATGACAGGCTCCATCCAACGTCCGACTTCTGACAACACGCAATGTCTGTGGCTTCCGACTCCATCCAACGACTGTAACGCGACGTGGCAAAAATGTGTTACGTGGCGCAACGAAAAAAATGTGTACGGGATGCGACGCGACGGGATTTAACGCAACAGGGATGTGACGCAACGGGACAACAAATGTGTTACGAGACGCGCGGCGACGGAACAAACATGTGTTATGGAACACGAGGCTATCTTACAGACAACGTGATTCCAATATAGCCCCCACTTCACTTTGTGAAGTGGAGTATCATCATAAATCAATATTGTCATTACCATTTTTGCAGTGTTGAGATGACAGGCTCCAACCAACGTCTGTGACTTCTGACTCCATTCAACGTCTTTGACTTCATGTAAAAAAAGAAAACAAATAGTTAATAAAAAATGAATCAATCTTGTCCTTACCATTTTTGTAGTAGTGGGATGACAGGCTCCATCCAACGTCCGACTTCTGACAACACGCAATGTCTGTGGCTTCCGACTCCATCCAACGACTGTAACGCGACGTGGCAAAAATGTGTTACGTGGCGCAACGAAAAAAATGTGTACGGGATGCGACGCGACGGGATTTAACGCAACAGGGATGTGACGCAACGGGACAACAAATGTGTTACGAGACGCGCGGCGACGGAACAAACATGTGTTATGGAACACGAGGCTATCTTACAGACAACGTGATTCCAATATAGCCCCCACTTCACAAAGTGAAGTGGAGTCATAAATCAATATTGCCCTTACCATGTTTGCGGTGTTGAGATGACAGGCTCCAACCAACGTCTGTGAATTCTGACTCCATCCAACGTCTTTGACTTCATGTAAAAAAAAGAAAACAAATGGTTTATAAAAAATGAATCAATCTTGTCCTTACCATTTTTATAGTAGTTGGATGACAGGCTCCATCCAACGTCCGACTTCTGACATCACGCAATGTCTGTGGCTTCTGACTCCATCCAACGCCTTTGACTTCATGTAAAAAAGAAAACAAATGGTATAATAAAAATGTGTTACGCAAGGCGACTTGACAAAAACGGGTCCCGGGAAACGACGCAACGGAAAAAAAGTGTTACGGGATGTGACGCAACGGGATGTAACGCAACGGGATGTGACGCAACGGGGCAAAAAAATGTGTTACGGGACGCGTGGCGATGGAACAAACATTTGTTATGGGACACGACGCTATGTTACAGACAAGGTGATTACAATATATACCCCACTTCACTTTGTGAAAGTGTAGCATAATAAATGAATCTTGTCCTTACCATTTTTGCAGTGTTGAGATGACAGGCTCCAACCAGCGTCTGTGACTTCTGACTCCATCCAACGTCTTTGACTTCATGTAAAAAAGAAAACAAATGGTTAATAAAAAATGAATTAATCTTGTCCTTACCATTTTTGTAGTATTGGGCTGACAGGCTTCATCCAACGTCCGACTTCTGACATCACGCAATGTCTGTGGCTTCTGACTCCATCCAACGACTGTAACGCGACGTGGCAAAAATGTGGTATTATATCCCACTTCCCTTTGAGAAAAGTGGGGTATAATAAAAATGTGTTACGCAAAGCGACTCGACAATACGGGTGCAGGGAAACGACGCAACGGAAAAAAAGTGTTACGGGATGTGACGCAACGGGATGTAACGCAACGGGATGTGACGCAACGGGGCAAAAAATGTGTTACGAGACGCGTGGCGATGGAACAAACATTTGTTATGGGACACGACGCTATGTTACAGACGAGGTGATTACAATATATACCCCACTTCACTTTGTGAAAGTGGAGCATAATAAATGAATCTTGTCCTTACCATTTTTGCAGTGTTGAGATGACAGGCTCCAACCAGCGTCTGTGACTTCTGACTCCATCCAACGTCTTTGACTTCATGTAAAAAAAAAAGAAAACAAATGGTTTATAAAAAATGAATCAATCTTGTCCTTACCATTTTTATAGTAGTGGGATGACAGGCTCCATCCAACGTCCGACTTCTGACATCACGCAATGTCTGTGGCTTCTGTCTCCATCCAACGCCTTTGACTTCATGTAAAAAAGAAAACAAATGGTATAATAAAAATGTGTAACGCAAGGCGACTTGACAAAAACGGGTCCCGGGAAACGACGCAATGGAAAAAAAGTGTTACGGGATGTGACGCAACGGGATGTAACGCAACGGGATGTGACGCAACGGGGCAAAGAAATGTGTTACGGGACGCGTGGCGATGGAACAAACATTTGTTATGGGACACGACGCTATGTTACAGACAAGGTGATTACAATATATACCCCACTTCACTTTGTGAAAGTGGAGCATAATAAATGAATCTTGTCCTTACCATTTTTGCAGTGTTGAGATGACAGGCTCCAACCAGCGTCTGTGACTTCTGACTCCATCCAACGTCTTTGACTTCATGTAAAAAAAAGAAAACAAATGGTTTATAAAAAATGAATCAATCTTGTCCTTACCATTTTTATAGTAGTGGGATGACAGGCTCCATCCAACGTCCGACTTCTGACATCACGCAATGTCTGTGGCTTCTGACTCCATCCAACGCCTTTGACTTCATGTAAAAAAGAAAACAAATGGTATAATAAAAATGTGTTACGCAAGGCGACTTGACAAAAACGGGTGCCGGGAAACGACGCAACGGAAAAAAAGTGTTACGGGATGTGACGCAACGGGATGTAACGCAACGGGATGTGACGCAACGGGGCAAAAAATGTGTTACGAGACGCGTGGCGATGGAACAAACATTTGTTATGGGACACGACGCTATGTTACAGACGAGGTGATTACAATATATACCCCACTTCACTTTGTGAAAGTGGAGCATAATAAATTAATCTTGTCCTTACCATTTTTGCAGTGTTGAGATGACAGGCTCCAACCAGCGTCTGTGACTTCTGACTCCATCCAACGTCTTTGACTTCATGTAAAAAAAGAAAACAAATGGTTTAAAAAAAATGAATCAATCTTGTCCTTACCATTTTTATAGTAGTGGGATGACAGGCTCCATCCAACGTCCGACTTCTGACATCAAGCAATGTCTGTGGCTTCTGTCTCCATCCAACGCCTTTGACTTCATGTAAAAAAGAAAACAAATGGTATAATAAAAATGTGTTACGCAAGGCGACTTGACAAAAACGGGTCCCGGGAAACGACGCAACGGAAAAAAAGTGTTACGGGATGTGACGCAACGGGATGTAACGCAACGGGATGTGACGCAACGGGGCAAAAAAATGTGTTACGGGACGCGTGGCGATGGAACAAACATTTGTTATGGGACACGACGCTATGTTACAGACAAGGTGATTACAATATATACCCCACTTCACTTTGTGAAAGTGGAGCATAATAAATGAATCTTGTCCTTACCATTTTTGCAGTGTTGAGATGACAGGCTCCAACCAGCGTCTGTGACTTCTGACTCCATCCAACGTCTTTGACTTCATGTAAAAAAAAGAAAACAAATGGTTTATAAAAAATGAATCAATCTTGTCCTTACCATTTTTATAGTAGTGGGATGACAGGCTCCATCCAACGTCCGACTTCTGACATCACGCAATGTCTGTGGCTTCTGACTCCATCCAACGCCTTTGACTTCATGTAAAAAAGAAAACAAATGGTATAATAAAAATGTGTTACGCAAGGCGACTTGACAAAAACGGGTCCCGGGAAACGACGCAACGGAAAAAAAGTGTTACGGGATGTGACGCAACAGGATGTAACGCAACGGGATGTGGCGCAACGGGGCAAAAAATGTGTTACGAGACGCGTGGCGATGGAACAAACATTTGTTATGGGACACGACGCTATGTTACAGACGAGGTGATTACAATATATACCCCACTTCACTTTGTGAAAGTGGAGCATAATAAATGAATCTTGTCCTTACCATTTTTGCAGTGTTAAGATGACAGACTCCAACCAGCGTCTGTGACTTCTGACTCCATCCAACGTCTTTGACTTCATGTAAAAAAAAGAAAACAAATGGTTTATAAAAAATGAATCAATCTTGTCCTTACCATTTTTATAGTAGTGGGATGACAGGCTCCATCCAACGTCCGACTTCTGACATCACGCAATGTCTGTGGCTTCTGTCTCCATCCAACGCCTTTGACTTCATGTAAAAAAGAAAACAAATGGTATAATAAAAATGTGTTACGCAAGGCGACTTGACAAAAACGGGTCCCGGGAAACGACGCAATGGAAAAAAAGTGTTACGGGATGTGACGCAACGGGATGTAACGCAACGGGATGTGACGCAACGGGGCAAACAAATGTGTTACGGGACGCGTGGCGATGGAACAAACATTTGTTATGGGACACGACGCTATGTTACAGACAAGGTGATTACAATATATACCCCACTTCACTTTGTGAAAGTGGAGCATAATAAATGAATCTTGTCCTTACCATTTTTGCAGTGTTGAGATGACAGGCTCCAACCAGCGTCTGTGACTTCTGACTCCATCCAACGTCTTTGACTTCATGTAAAAAAAAGAAAACAAATGGTTTATAAAAAATGAATCAATCTTGTCCTTACCATTTTTATAGTAGTGGGATGACAGGCTCCATCCAACGTCCGACTTCTGACATCACGCAATGTCTGTGGCTTCTGACTCCATCCAACGCCTTTGACTTCATGTAAAAAGAAAACAAATGGTATAATAAAAATGTGTTACGCAAGGCGACTTGACAAAAACGGGTCCCGGGAAACGACGCAACGGAAAAAAAGTGTTACGGGATGTGACGCAACGGGATGTAACGCAACGGGATGTGACGCAACGGGGCAAAAAATGTGTTACGAGACGCGTGGCGATGGAACAAACATTTGTTATGGGACACGACGCTATGTTACAGACAAGGTGATTACAATATATACCCCACTTCACTTTGTGAAAGTCGAGCATAATAAATGAATCTTGTCCTTACCATTTTTGCAGTGTTGAGATGACAGGCTCCAACCAGCGTCTGTGACTTCTGACTCCATCCAACGTCTTTGATTTCATGTAAAAAAGAAAACAAATGGTTAATAAAAATGAATCAATCTTGTCCTTACCATTTTTGCAGTAGTGGGATGACAGGCTCCATCCAACGTCCGACTTCTGACAGCATGCAATGTCTGACTTCTGACTCCATCGAACGACTGTAACGCGACGTGGCAAAAATGTGTTACGGGGCGCAACGAAACAAAAATATGTTACGGGATGCGACGCTATGTTACGGACAACGTGATTCCTTTATAGCCCCACTAGACCCACTTCCCTTTGAGAAATGGGATGTTACGCTACGGGATGTGACGCAACGGGACAAACAAATGTGTTACGAGACGCGTGGCGATGGAACAAATATTTGTTATGGAACACGAGGCTATCTTACAGACAACGTGATTCAAATATAGCCCCAACTTCACTTCGTGAAAGTGGAGTATACTAAATCAATATTGTCCTTACCATTTTTGCAGTGTTGAGATGACAGGCTCCAACCAACGTCTGTGACTTCTGACTCCATCCTTGGCAACAACTGTGACATAAGGTCCATCCGATGACTGACATAAAACTCCAATCAATTTCTGTGACTTGTGACTCCATCCTACGTCTGTGAATTCAAAAATAGACAAGCTAATTACCTGAATGTAAACATTGAAAGTTAAAGGAAACATGTAGGTCTATGTAATTAAAATTGACCCTAAGCTCCCAATTAAAGAAATGTTACGGACAACATGATTATAGCCCTTTTAGCCCCAACTTCACTTGTGAATCCATCCAACGTCTGTGACTTGTGACTCCATCCTACGTCTGTGACTTGTGACTCCATCCTACGTATGTGATTTGTGACTCCATCCATCGTCTGTAAATTGTGACTCCATCCTACGTCTGTGAATTGTGACTCCATCCAACGTCTGTGACTTGTGACTCCATCCTACGTCTGTGACTTGTGACTCCATCCTACGTCTGTGACTTGTGACTCCATCCTACGTATGTGACTTGTGACTCCATCCTACGTATGTGACTTGTGACTCCATCCAACGTCTGTGGATTGTGACTCCATCCTACGTCTGTGACTTGTGACTCCATCCTTCGTCTGTTACTTGTGACTCGATCCTACGTCTGTGACTTGTGACTCCATCCTACGTCTGTGACTTGTGACTCCATCCTACGTATGTGACTTGTGACTCCATCCTACGTATGTGACTTGTGACTCCATCCAACGTCTGTGGATTGTGACTCCATCCTACGTCTGTGACTTGTGACTCCATCCTTCGTCTGTGACTTGTGACTCGATCCTTCGTCTGTGACTTGTGACTCGATCCTACGTCTGTGACTTGTGACTCTATCCTACGTCTGTGAGTTGTGACTCCATCCTACGTCTGTGAATTGTGACTCCACCCTACGTCTGTGACTTGTGCCTCCATCCTACGTCTGTGACTTGTGACTCCATCCTACGTCTGTGACTTGTGACTCCTTCCTACGTCTGTGACTTGTGACTCCATCCTACGTCTGTGACTCCATCCTACGTCTGTGAATTCAAAAATAGACAATCTAAATACCTGAATGTAAACCTTGAAAGTAAACTGAAGGAAACAGGTAGGTCTTTGTAATTAAAAATGACCTAGTTTTGTTGTGTTTTATTTATAACTTTATGTAAAACTGATCCAACAAGGGGACATAAGCCTCCTGTGGACGCTTTACTGGCTAAAGTTAAAGCTTATGTAAAAAGGACCATAACTCTGTCAAAAATGATTCAACCAGAACATGGCTAAAGAGCGGATGGAAAATGAAGGCCCTATCGTTTTAACGAGGTAAAAGGTAATGGACGGACCGACAGACGACGGACGATGGAAACTCGCCATCCCATAAGCTGGCCATTAAAGCTAAAAAATAAAAAATAAAAATATGATAATTAAAAAAATATATATATAAATAAAACTAGATGGGTGTTCCGCAGAACACGTGTGTCACCTGTCAGAGCTTTGTCAGTATAACCAGGTCTACTGGACCCAGATAAATGACCTTGACAAACTGGCCTGAGTGAAGAAAAAAAATAGTATTTGTAACCCCTATAATGACCTTCAATGTGACCTTGACCTTTTTATTTAAGTATGGCCATGTCTATGTTGTCATGACAAGTATATATTGAAAGTTTGATGAAGAAATATCAATAAATGAGAAAGTTATAGCCAATGTTAAGTTTTCTTGAAGAAAATAATGAGTATTTAACCCATATAATGACCTTCAGTGTGACCATGACCTTATATTTTAGTATGATCATGTTGATGTTGTCCAGATGAGTACATATTGAAGTTTTAAAGAAGACATATCAAGAAATGAGAAAATTATAGCCAACGTTAAGTTTTTGTGAAGACAAAAATGAGTATTTAACCCATATAATGACCTGTAGTGTGACCTTGACCTTTATAGTTTAGTATGGTGATGTCGATGTTGTCCTGAGTATATATTGAGAGTTTCATGAAGAAATATCAAGAAATGAGAAAGTTATAGCCAACTTTAAGATTTAGTGACGGACTGACGGACGACAAAATGATCCCTATGTGTCGCAGTTTTCTTCGAAAAGGCGACAAAACTTTTTAACACAAAATCCTAATTTTTAAAAAAATAAATAAAAAAATGCGCGAAGAACATTTTAAATGGAAATTTGGAGTGCACGACTTGATTTTCGCACTATTTTGTTTTTAAAGGGAAACACGGCAATCTTGATTTTTTTTAAAAACTCACGGCGTCGCGTTAGTTTTTCTCTTCACTTGCATAACAATTAATATTAATGATTGAATAAATGCAACATAGTTGAAAGCATTTTTTTTTTTACATATTACTAACTTCTTATAATATTGCATCAATAATATATTTTAAAAAAAGGGAAAATATTGAAGAAAATTGAAATCTCAATTTTTTATTTAATTATATGCAAGGAGTTTAAAAGTCAAAATGACATAGGATAAAACTCAAGATTGCCATGTGTCCCTTTAAAGCTTTTCCACAAAGATGCGTGCTAAATGCAAATACAAAGTCAACTATTTTACAAATTATAATCATCGTGCACAGCAGCAGCTGTGATAGTACGTGGTACCACACACAAGGAGTTGCTATTTCCTCAGTTAGGCTAACCAATTAAAGAAATCACAGATATTGCTGCATTACGCATGTCGTTATGCCACTGAAGGAACTAATTATGTCCTTAGGATTCAATCAGTGCATTACTCGGATGACCTCCACTGATTCGACACTTGTATATGATTACTCTGACTTAGGGAGCGTAACAGGAAAAAGAAAGTCCAGACTCTATTGTACCTCATAAGGCAAAAAAAACATCTGTGTTTCTGGTTACCCGATCGTCCCTATATTTTGGCGCCGACCCTACAGTTTTTTATCATAAAAAAAAAGAAGAAAAAAAAAGATTTCCGTGTTATTTGTTGAAAACAAACATGTTTTAAGTTTTCCTAAAAAAATGTCCCAAAGTAATGTAGTTATAGACAATGTGTGAAGCTCTCTCTGGTCAACATTTGATACCTAACTGCTTTCATCAATTTTTTCTCTGGTCAAATTTCGAGAATTATCTATAAATCTGGGCTGGATGGAATCGCAGATGTATGTCATTCTCAAAACCGAAAATCGAAAACAATTTGATCAAACCGTTAGTCTGTGACAAGTCAAAATGCTTTGAAAAACGCGATTTCCAATTAGGTATACATCACTATGGAACAGAATAAAGCACATATTCACCGCTATTGGTGGCGATTCCCCGAATGTACCAGTGTCAAAGAATTCAAGACGATGTGATTTCAACAACGGAACAAGTAATAAACATAACATTATACTTATATATATTAAAATAGAATCCGATTAAATAAAAATATTTGATCTTTATAATATATATGTTTTGTACAACTAATTATTATTATGCAAAGACAGGAATCCATTATGTGTTTGAAACATCAACTTTTAAAACTTTTGTTTCTTAAAGAAATAAACTCAACTTTCTCAGCCTATCAACATATCTTTTGCCTTTACGTGTTATACATTGTATATATAAATACTGCACTAAAATAATGCCACATACCTTTTTATAAGTACAATTTGTTCACCTCAGTATCACTATATAGATCAAGAGTCCAAACAGACACATCTGTTCCTTTCTGAGTATTTCAGCAGTATGATCAGAGATGTAAGATTACAAAAGGAATGAACTAAAAAGCAGTTCACTCAACAGTTAAAACTAACCAATCAATGATAGTTTTTCCAGGTGTCTAAAAATATTCAGAAAGGATTAGTTCTTTAATACAATTGTAATTGTTAAGAAAACTGAAAAGTAGTTCACTCTAACAATGACTTCAATATAAGCCTTTTAGTTCACTCAAACAGCCAACAAATCAGTAATGTATCTACCTTGGAAAATTAAGTTATACAATATGAAAACTATTTATGTTTTCATTATTTACTTTTACTGCAGTTATTTTAAAATACATGTGTAGCTTCAAGCAATTTGAAAAACATGAACTTTTAAAGTTATATGGCTTTGAGACACAATTTTGACCTTCGACCAATAAGTGTGAATTTGACCTCCTGATTTGTGCACACGACGAGTCCTTCTCATCATGATGAATATTTCTGTATAGTTTTATTAAAACCCCTTAAAGGGAGTAATCATTTTCATGGGGGTCTAGGTGTCAGATTAAAAATTGACAAATATTAATATTTTCTATTCTACATGGTCAAAACATAATGAATGAGTATAAAAAAGACCCCTTATTTGCAAAGAAATTGATTCTGCACAGTAATATGTGCTATCTTAGGTTGCGCACCAGGGTTAATTTCAGCATTTTACGTCCGATTCCGTCCTAGCTATGTGGTGTTTTTAAAGTTTAGACATTAACAAAATGGTTCTAACATCATATTTTGATTGATATAAGTGTTTTATCATGAAATGGAACATTTTTATAATTTAAGATATTTCTAGAAAAATCCTGATGTACTCCCTTGATGTAGTTTAGGTGTTATGGGGGAGACACAATTTTGACTCATATGACCTTGACCTTCAAGTGTGACACACTGACCTTGAGGTACAGACCTGATTCTTTTACTACCATTTTTTTATCATGCTAAACATTTCTTTATAGTTTTATCAAAATCTATTCAGTAGTTTAGCAGTTACACACAATTGTGCTGCTCGAGTCCTAAAAAAAAAAATATAGCATTTTTAAAAATAAATTAAGGGCATCAACTCTGCTGTTTGTAGTCCGATATGTCTTAGTTATCAAAGTTATCTGAGCTTTTTATAACAACCTGCCGTATACTGGCCAAAATCTGACAAAAATTAAGGACCTAGAGCGCTAACGAATCAAAATATAACTGTGGTGTTACTAATCTGATCGATCAGCCATTTTTAAACTTGTCCACACAAATTCATCAATATCAACAATCTGACCAAGTTTGGTAAAGATCAAATATAAACAGAATATGGATATTTTTCAATAAATCAAGGACTATAACTCCTGAGTTATTAATTCAATCTAGCTGGTATTCAACTTGTCTGAGCTTCCATAATATTAACAAACTGGCCAAGTTTGGTAAATATCAAATACAAAACAAAGATGCAATGTTCGCAAGGTGGAATATGACATTTTCAGTAAAACAAGTGCCATAACGCTGGTATTGCTAATTCGATCTGGCTGGTTTTCAAACTTGTTTGAGCTTTTATTCATAATAAAGACAGGTGACAAAGTTTGGTAAAATTAAATCCAAAATAAAGGTGCTCGAGTGTTCACAAGGCACAAATGCCTTTTTCAAAATAATCAACTTGAATTGATATAAACAATCTGGCTAAGTTTGATAAAGATCAAATACAAAATGAATCTGCTAGTTTTCACAAAGCAGAATACCGGTATGGCATTAATTTAACAACAGACGGATGACGGACGAGGGACAGACGACCGTTAAATCGGCATCCCATAAAAGCTTCAATGTTAGATTTTGGGAGGACAGACAGACAGACAGTCAGGCAGTCTTACAGACAGACAGACAGACAGACGGGTAAATCGATATGCTCACTCCACATTCGTGGTGGTTCATAAAAATAGTCAGTCTAATAGTTTTGCTTTCTAACTTCCTATATAGCCCCACAATACCAAAAATGTGGCAGTCTTGTAAAAATCAGATGAAGTAAAAGGACAATAATTATTACCCCTTATATAATGTTGTACCAAGCAATCTGGAAAGCTAAATCATAAAGATTCTCTGAACAATGTTCGAGTAACGCTCCAGAAATATGTTAAGTATGTTGTTTCCATAGAAACGACTATAAAAAAGTTCTATATATGAAAATAACCACAAGGTCACTAGGTTACATGTACTGTGAAGTATCTGCCACATTTCTTATATTGATGTGTTTATTGTCATCCCTTACCAAATTGATTTTGTTTCAGCAACATTGCTGCAATGTTACAGCAATGTTGCAGCAACAAGTTTTTATCGCCAGAACAGAATTTTTTGCATGTATATATTGTTGCGGCTAGCGGCAATTACATCTCTGGCGATTTTCTTGCAACATATAAAATGTTGTAAAATATCAAATGTTGTAAAAGTTGTAAACGCATGATTAAGAGACACGTGCCTCCATCAAGAATCATCAGAGTGAAGGGAGAGACACATGCCTCCATCATGAATCATCAGAGTGAAGGGAGAGTCACATATGCCTCCATCACGAATCATCAGAGTGAAGGGAGAGACACATGCCTCCATCATGAATCATCGGAGTGAAGGGATATTTTGCAATATTGCAGCAACGTTGATAGAAAATCTTTCAGAAATGTCGCCAGAAACTAATTTGCATACGAAAAGCAATATTGTTGCAATGTTGCTGTAACATGTTGCCGGAATGTTGCTGCAGTATTGTCTCACATTGTCGCCACAAGTCTTATATTTTGGTAACGGATGTCGTCGCGACAATCCTTGTATTTTGATAACGTGTGTCGTCGCCACAAGCCTTGTACTTTGGTAACGGGTGACGTCGCCACAAGCCGTGTACTTTGGTAACGGGTGTCGTCGCCACAAGCCTTGTATTTTCGTAACGGGTGTCGTCACCACAAGCCTTGTATTTCTTTTTGGTAACGGATGTCGTCGCCACAAGCCTTGTATTTTGGTAACGGGTGCCGTCGCAACAAGCCTTGTATTTTGGTAACGGGTGTCGTCCTCACAAGCCGTGTATTTTTTTTTTGGTAACGGGTGTCGTCCTCACAAGCCGTGTATTTTTTTTTTGGTAACAGATGTCGTCCCCACAAGCCGTGTATTTTGGTAACGGATGTCATTTTGCAGAAACGCCGTCCGTAGACATTTATTTTATGCACTAGAACGGAGGGATGGACGGACGGACGAACGAAGAATTATCCAAATAGCTTAGGTGAGCTGAGCGGTGATGTCAATATTGTGTTGAGAACCTCAAAATCATTTTCCGAGAAAGCTGAAGAATGGTAACAAGTCCATCAGAGGCGTAGCTCACTTGAAATGCATATATAGGCCCAACAAACTAGGTGGAATGATACCCCTGCTTTTCTTTTTTGACTTAGCTATGCAGTGGTGGGTTTTTGCATATATCGATCTGATAGAGCACTTGTTATATATATATTTTGAAGACCTTTTTTTTTTTGACAAATGTGAGAATTAACATTTGCAAAGATGAATAAATAAAATCAGAGACAAATATTGACCATTAACTAGTGCTGTTCCGATTAATCGATTTGATAGAGCATCGGTCATTTCAGTCTTTTTTCGATTACAATTTTTTTTTGGTCAAGTTTACTCGGTTGTTGCAAAATTATAACTTATTTCATTCTCTTTTACTAAAATGTACAAGAGAATAAAATAAGTTGTAATTTTGCAATAAGTAATCATATATTTTCTAAAGGGGTATCACATTTTATTTAAAATAAATGCTTGGTCAGTTTCATTCAATTGCTTAATGACCAGAATATACTTGAAATGTGTTACTTTTCTTCATTATAGTCAGAAAAAAGCTTACACTGGTGTGTTATATGTGTTATATGGAAGCCATGTTTTATCGATTAATGATCGATCATCGTTTTGTTGAAAATTCTGATGATCGATCATGAATTTTCAACCGATTCCCAACGCTACCCTTCCCACACCCTCTGGCTTCAGTTTTTATTGCATTTTTGGACTTTTAAAATTTTTCATTTTCAAATTGATGTATAGGCCCGGGCCTATATGACCTAATACTAGTAGTAGTACGCTGATGAAAATCATACACAAACTGGTTTAAAATGTAATAGATAGATTGTGATAGAAGCTAATATAATAGATAAATTATTTAAATGCTGTGCTTGAGTAAGTCTTTAGCTAGGAGGTAGGCGTGTTGTTGTTTTCACCAACTTGAATCTGCTTGTTCAAGATAACAAACGCAAGAGCTGTCGGACAACAGCGAGCTCGATTTGAGGTCTTTTAAATGATTGGAAAAAGGAAACAAGAGGACCAAAATGGCCTGGAATATTTTGACCCTGAATCGCTCAACTTGATGGTCTTCACAAATAGTAAGAAAAAAATTATTTATAGTAACAGTGACCTTGACCTTGACCCCAGTGGCTTCATATGCAATCCCAAGCGTCCTTTTCATATCAGATATCAACACACTAAGTTTTTTTCAATATCTGATTCATTACAAAAGTTACTGCCCCAATAATTTTCTGATTTTAGAAACATTGACCTTGACCCAATTGACATCAAATGCAAACACCAAGCTTTCTTTCCATATAAGCTACATACACAGCAAGTCTCGTTGCAATATCTCATTCCTAACTAAAGTTATTGAGCAGAAACCATTTTTTTCTATTTTAGTAACAGCAACATTGACCTTGATGCCAGTGACCTAAAATGCAGTTCAAAGCTTCCTTTCCATATAAGCACATAGCAAGTTTCCTTCAAATATCTCATTCCTAACTTAAGTTATTGAGCGGATATCATTTTTCTAGTTTTAGTAACAGTGATCATGACCCCAGTGACCTCAAATGTAAACCCAAGCTTCCTTCCCATATAAGCTACATACACAGCAAACTGTGTTGCAATATCTCATTCTATCAAAAGTTATGGAGCGAAAACCATTTTTCTATTTTTAGTATCAGTGACCTTTACCTTGTCCCTAGTGACCGCATATGCAATACAAGCTTTCTTTCCATAATATTATAACCTCCAACACATCAAGTTTCATCACAATATCTCATTCCTAACAAAAGTTATTACCGGGAATTATTATTTTATTTTTAGTAACAGCAACATTGACTTTGAAATCCTAATTTCCATTCCATATAAGCTACATACACAGCAAGTCTCGTCATAATATTTCAATTCTTACAAAAGTTATTGAGCGTAAACCACGTCTCTATTTTCAATAACAGCAACCATGACCTTGACCCCAGTGACCTCAAATGCAAGCCCAAGCTTTCATTCTATATAAGCTACATACACATCAAGTTCTGTTGCCTTATCTCATTCCTAACAATTAAAATATATTAAGATGAAACCATTTCTCTGTTTTTAGTAACAGCGACTTTGACCTGCAATCCCACGACTACTTTCCGTATAAGCTACCTACATAGCAATTAAGTGCCATCGCAATATATTATTCCTAACAAAAGGTATTGAGACGAAATCACTTTTCTATTAAAGGAACAGAAAAATATCCATATACACACTTAAGACCCCCGGGGCTTGACCATTTTTGACCCAGGGGACTTCATTTGCACACACTTGATAGTACAGGGGTTGGTGATCATTAATTAAAACTATAAAGGCCATGTATATTTCTTAAATATATAAATCCAAGAAAGATGAAGATATGCGTTTGATGGTGTTGCAAGAGAAATAAATTATAAAATTAACTGGTTACAAATCTCAATACACTATCGTAGGAGAACAATACAGCGTATGAATACATTTTACGCAAGATCACGTGATGATCACGTGATGATGATGATTGATCTATTTATAGAACGCAGAGCAAAACGGTGGAACAATAGATGAAATAGCTACATAAACAATATAGAACTTAAACAATGTATCGAGGAAATTATTTGAAATTTCTAAATGACATTACCTTATTTGTATCCGCACTAGAAAAGAAGAAACACCTGTTAAAATATGGGTCATCTTTTTAATGCGTCGATTCATCAGTGAGGCTGTAGTTAGGATTCGTGAAAAAAACATGGTTACTAAAGCTTGGTGAACAAGTTCACCATGCTAAAAATGAAGAATGAAGATTTAAACCCACGGCCCTAGCTTCCCAGTGTACAAGAAGTAATTCAAAGATTTTTCTATGATGGCCATCTTGGATGTTACGTTTAACAAATTTGAAAAAAAAAATCATCTAAAGATCATCCATGTGAAGTGGTCATTGATCAAGCTGTTTCGGAGAAGACGATACTCCCTATATAAGTCTATGAAAACATGTGACCCCTGGGGCGGGGCCAAATGTGACCCCATGATCACCATTTGAACAAGCTTGATAGAGGACCATAGGTTTATCGTAAATGCAAAATATTAAACCTCTGGCTCTTGTAGTTTCAGAAGATGTTTTTCAAATATTTCTTTATATAAGTCTATGTTAAAACATTTGACCCCTGGGGCAAGGTCAAATGTGACTCAAGGATCACCATTTGAACACACTTGGTAGAAGACCTTAAGCCTATAGCAAATGCAAAACATCAAATTTAGAAGAAGATTTTTTAAGTTTTCCCTATATATACTGAAAAGGGGATCCCTTTGAAGCAACAAACACAAGCAAGAGATAAAAGTAGCAGACTCGGTTTTATTGGGTCTGTTCATGAGAGGTAATCGATATTCTACTTTAAAGCCACACAAATTGGGCTTGATTATCTCAAAGGACCAGTAAGTAATAACACTACTGATTTGTAGTCAGGCAACTTTTTACGGCCGCCACACAGCACTAAACAAACGCTAGTGTGAATGATAATAAATACTGAAAAGGGGATCCTTTTAGAAAAATTAAACAAAAGAAAAAAACGCATCCAAACAGGAAACGAGAATAAAAAATGAAGAATAATAAAAATGAAGAATAATAAAAAAGAAGAAAAAAAACCAGTATGATTTCAACCCACGGCCTTAGCTTCCCAGTGTACAAGACATGTTTCTATGGCGGACATCCTAGATGTCGTGTTTACCTAACTTCAACAAATTCCATGTGGGAAGTGTTGTCAAAATTGAGAGACTTTGTTTATAATTTTCCCTATGTAAATCTTTGTAAAACATGTGACCTCTGTGGTGGGGCGAAATGTGACCCCAGGATCATCATTTGTATATGCCTGGTAGAGGACCATAAGCTTATAGTAAATGCAAAATATTAAACCTCTGGCTCTTGTAGTTTCAAAGAAGATTTTTAAGTATTTCCCTGTATAAGTCTATAAAAAACATGTGACCCCTGGGGCGGGGCCAAATGTGACCCTAGGGTCACCATTTGAACAAACTTGGTAGAGGACCATACGGTTATAGCAAATGAAAAATATTAAACCTCTGGCTCTTGCAGTTTCAGAGAAGACGATTGTTTAAGCTTTTCCCTATACAAGTCTATGTAAAACATGTGACCTCAGGGGCGGGGCCAAATATGACCCCGGGGTCACCATTTGAAGAAACTTGGTAAAGGACCTTAAGCTAATAGTAAATGCAAAATAATGCATATGTTTTATATAGCCATAGCACAACCCGACAGCTATAAAATAAACATTTGGCAATAAAACATACTTAATAGAAAACAAATAAAGCAATCATTATAGCGTGTCGTATGTTTACTCGGTGTGTTCTTTTAGTCTCTATCACCCAGCCGCATGCCCACCTTTTCTGAGCTCACTCCTAAGTGACGCAGATTGCGTACGTCTGGGTGACAGAGACTATGTGTTCTTAGGCAAGACACGTTCCCTTAGCCTCGTTTGTCGGATGGGGACGTAAACCGTCGGTCCCGTGTATCGGTATATCCTCCAAGCACGTTAAAGAACCATAGGAATCTATTCAATAATAAGAGTAGGGCACGGCGGTTCTCGGATTCTTATGTATCCTTCCCTTCTCTCTGGGGCGGCTCTAAATAACCTATACTTTGTTGATGAGCCGTTAAACAACATTCATTTCAATTCATGTTTGCTCCGAGTCTCACATTGTCACAGAGATTGTTTGCTCTTGGGTTACATGTTGGAGATGATCAGTATTTTAGTATTGGGTAAACCAGTTGCAGTGTAATAGGCCCGGAAAAAATAAATGAAACAGGATGAGAAAAATCAATCGCCTCCGCTTGAATTCGAACTCCGATCGCAAAAAATGGGAGGCGTCAAATTATAAAAGCTAGCTGCACAGCGAGAAAATAATAACGCGTTTATAAATATCTGCATATGCCCACACAAATACTACAAAATGATCTAGGCATTTGGGCAAAATGATAGCAATGCAAGTGCATTTTTCCAGTGAAAAATCAGCAACATCAGCGCAGGGGTTCGAACTCCGATCGCAGTAATGGGATGCAAACGCTAGATACCTTGTTACAACAAAGGCTACCTCTATGACGAATAAGCAGCAACGGTTTCTTTACATGTATATCCCGTTGAGGCTTTCTACAGTAGCCTAGAGTATCCATGTACTTTTCACAGTTTTAAAATTAAACTGAAACAAGCTAGGAAACAAGCTAGAACTGATGTGACCAAGAAACTGAGACCTCATACATGTGATTACAGAATTAGAAAAATGTTCACTGAACAGTTCGATTTAAATTAAAACGACGTTTACAGTCGGTTAGATTGATTGATTGATTGAATTGGGGTTTTACGGCGCACCAACACAAAAAGGTTATATGGCGCAAACAGGGATGAACATACCAGGCTCATCCTCCATTTACATCTAGATAAAATATGGAGAATGGGCCTAGAACCTTCTAACCTGCAGAGCTGCAGCGTTGCTGCAAATTCTATTGTAGACACTTCATTTACGGTGGAGCCACGTTTCCACATTTGCATATGAGCATGATAAAAAAATGACAAAATGAACATGAAGGTAGGGTCCTACCCCTCTGCCTCTAGCGGGATTTGCAGTGGTTGTATTATACTCCGGCAACCACACGGGGACAGTCGGTTGGAGAAACCTTATAAAGATTTGGGGAAGCTTCCGCTTTCTAGATCTTCAAAATGATATGTAAGCTTAACTGATCGAAGATCAGTAGAGGTTGCGGAGTTAGACGTTGAATGCTCATGTGAGCTATTGAACGACCTTCGCCCGCCATCCGTCGTTATTAACTTCTGTTAAAACATTACTAATCAGAAACCACTTGGCCAATTTTGATCAAAACGTTTAATGGTCCTGATGGCATTGTCGTTCACATTTACTAAATGTTTGCTCAAAGACCAAATCGTAGGTAGCCTCCGTTACACAAAAATAGCTCAAAACCTTAAGAATCGCTAATTTCGATTATTCAGATATGACCGCTAGACCCTTAACTTGTTTCCTTTATAAAATATGTTCAAATTATGTCAAATAAAGTCCACGTGATAAAAAAGGCCCAACCCGGGAAGTGTTAAAATTGTATTTAGAGATGTATATGGAAAACTCTGTAAAAGTTACCTGTTTTTTTTTTGCTTTAAAAGACGACTTCGCTTTAAAAGTCTTTTGGCAAATTTGGATAAACATCACAAGGATGATCCTGAAGTCAGTATCATTCCAGTTTAAGTTTGTTAAAAGTCAAGGTACCATCCGAGATGACCTCCGTTACTGAAAATAGCCTGTGAGTATAAAGTTTGGTTTATACAGATTTTATGCAAAGAGTATGAAAGTGGACTTTTGGAAACGGCCGAACACGATAAATGCAAAATATTGCAGTCTCGGTTTGATTGAGAATGGTAGTGAAATATGCTTGCTACCGTTCATACAACCCTAGCCCCGGGTTGAGCAGATTATAAAGCCTGCGCATAACAAGTAACAGACAACAATACTGAATTAAAAAGCAGACAAAACATATCCTACGGGTGGTTAAACAATACGCAGAGCCTTTATCGGCCGGAGTACCACCGAATCGAAAGTATCGGGCTCAGCGATCTCCAACGATCGAATGAATAACAGTCCTGATTGAACATTTCTTTTTAAAAAAAAAAATAAAAAAAAACTATTCTCAAGAATCATTCGACATACTTTGACAATCATTTTTTCCCTTCAAAACATAATAGGCATAGCCTAGGCTATCGCGTTTGTTAAAAAAGCCCTTCTGGGTTAAAAAACAAAATGGTCACAAGGAACCCTGGGTTCAGTGGTTATATTTATAGAGATAAACAATGCACAGGGAAAACAGAAAACATATTGGCAAGAATAATTGTACATTCACAACCAGAAATGATCGTTCATATAACCAATTCGATATATCTTGACGGTTATTTTTAAAATCGCGGTGGCAAAAACAATGTGACTTTTAGATCGGGTTCATCGCAAAACATTATCAACAAAATACGCTCGTTTGCTTCATAACTCATTCTTCATATTTAACGAATGCGCATACATACAAATAGTGAACGAGAAAGTGAGTTCTTTCCTCCACCTTATAAGGCAATCCGATAGGATATCAAACTTTGCCAGGGAGTCCAGCATTTGAAAACTATTTTAAAATCCTCTTCTAGAAACCATTTACTATATTTTGACAGTTGTTATCAGACATGGTCAGTTTACTATATGCTATTAAAGGGAGTACATCAGGATTTTTCTAGAAATATCTTAAATTATAAAAATGTTTCCAATTCATGAGATAAAACACTTATATCCATCAAAATATGATGTTCGAACCATATTGTTAAGGTTTAAACTTCGAATACACCATATAGCTAGGACGGAATCTTGGCATAAAATGCTGAAAATTAATCCTGGTGCGTAACCTAGGGATAGCACGTATTACTGAACAGAATGAATTTACCTTGTACTAAGTGGGGTCATTTTTAGGATCATTCATTATGTTTTAGGCGCTTTAAAAATAGAAAATATCATTATTTCTCTAATTTTAAGTCGGACCCCATGGACCCCTTTGAAAAGCCTGATGAAAAGCCTTTAAGATTGTTCAAATAAATGATGTGAAAAATGGCCCATTCCGGGGATCCAATGTTTGTAACAGAGATACATGTAGATAAGGTAAACGCAATGTTTTGTAACAGAGATATGTAACAGAGATACATGTAGATAGGGTAAAAGCAATGTTTGTAACAGAGATACATGTAGATAGGGTAAACGCTAAAGACAATCTTCTCAAGAATCATTAGACACTTTTTGACAATATACGTAAATGTAATTGAATGTTGTTTAACACAGGACTCATCAACACAGTATAGGTTATTTTAGAGCCGCACCCAGAGAGAGGGGAAGGATACATAGGAATTCCGGGAACTCTGCCCTACTCTTATTATCGAATAGATTCCTATGGTTTCTTTAACGTGTCTCGGAGGATATACCGATACACGGGACCAGCCCGGTTTATCGTCCCCATCACCGACGGACGAGGCGAGATATTGTCTTGCCCAAGAACTACACTACCGACGGAACTTCAGTGGCACCACGGAGTATTGAACCCGGGGCCTATCCGGTTACAAATCCGCCGCGCTAAAACCGACTGCGCCACGCCAACACCCTCACATGCAAGTGTATTAACCGGTATGGTTAATGACACCACAACCGGGGATCCCATCGTGGTGTATCTATAAATATAGAGGGGTAGACTATAGAACATATTTTTCTCAAAAGAAGAATTATACTGTTTTGACACTTATTGTTCAATGTAATCGTTACATTCCTGATAGTTACAGTTCCTGATGGTTCCATTCCTGATGGTATCAAGTAGGCTTAAAGTCCATCCGAATGAAAAAATTGCTCAATTTATCCAGGTGTCCCATGTTGTTATAAAATATATAGTCAGCAAAAATAAAAAGTATCCACTTTGTTTTCCAGCAAAATCTAATAACAGCAAGAAAGAAACTAACAATTGTAGCACGATTTTCTTTTAATAACATCTTTGTTTGACGTTCACTACAAAATTTCGTCGAAATATACTGAATAATAAAAAAATAAATCACAGTTTAAACATATTCAAAAACCTCAGCTAATATCTCGTGTCTACCGTTACACCGAATACACGCAAGAATGCGACGAGTCGCATGCTTCTGTAGTAACGACTGACAAAGTCTAGGTGCTAAAATGCGTTCCATTCGCAGACAAGTGCTGCTGCAAAGAGGTCCTGAACACTTTGGATAGGGTCATCCTGACGTAAAAATATGCTCGATGCTTCTTCAAGTCGTTACTTAGTCGTTATTTTAACGAATGCACAACATATTTATAAAGTTTCACACCAGCCGCCAAAAGGTAATTCGATTCATCCATTACTTTCTGAGATTAACTTCGTTTGCAAGACTTTGAGAGGACTAATCTCAGAAAGTTATACTTTTTAGCGATAATTCCCCGGCTTTAATGTCTCAAGTTTATTATATAGAGAGATAACTGGAACACGCTATAACATGCTCCGATACTAATGGTCTAAGGACATTTATAGATTTGGCACGAAGCCACAACTAATTAGAGCTGAACATAGAAAAAGTTTGTAAACACGCGGTGACTACTAGCATAAGAATATATCAATGGGTATCCGGTGAAGATAGGGAATATCCAGCCGAAGGTATAAGTGTTAATTATCAGGAACCGAGGATTCTTTTTCTTAAATATCATAGACAATGTTGTGCTGTTTGACAGCCGCCAACTACTAACGTTTTGCATGTTTCTTCTGACATACCAGAATGTTGGACGCGCCATGAATTTTATCATCGACCCTAGGGTGAGATGATAAAATGACGGATATCCTTGTCCGATATGCAAGAAATTACTGTTACAGGATATTTTCTTTAGTGATCTATTATGAACTGCAAGCAGCTGATTCTAATTTTAATGTATGTTAATCCAGCATCCAAGATGTCCACCAGGTCGTTCGTTGTTGATAATACTAATAATATATGCAAAGTTGCAAGCCGATTGGTCTGACTAGTTCCAATCGGAAAACCTGTCTTTACCACTATTTATGTCGAGTATTAGTCCTGTTGACTATATAACTTCTCATTTGATCTAGTTTGTAGTATAGTACGGACCTACTTGGGGGTGCTGCTTTGGTTTATATAGGACGATTTTTTCAGGGTTTTGTTTTTTTTGACAACGTACGAAAAACCACATTGCTATCATCAGTGTTTTTGTTTTTTGACTTTGTCATAATCTGATTAAGGTGTTACACATCCAGTCATTGTCCTTGCAGTAGAGCTATTCGAGGTCTTTTGACTTCTTGTTTATTTACTGAGGTGGTAACTCAGGCAGTATTTCTCAATTCATATTTGCTAGATTGACTCGACGGAAAAATCGTAATGACGAGTCGCAAGCACACAGACAAATGCAATTAAAGAAGCCGTGAATGCTAAGGTTCAGTGCATAAATTGACAA